>SDVV010012857.1:0-15314 GCA_016164225.1 Gammarus roeselii | reverse complement strand
AGCCTCGGCGCGACCCTCGCCCCTTGCGCCAGCAATCCGCGGACTGTAATGGTTAATTGTTCAACTCAAGCATCTCACATGAACGTTTTTCTCGGAATAGGTTTTCCAGCGCTGCGAGGGGGGAGCAGAGGTTCCATGATTCAGAGGGGCCTCTATAGGGTCCCACAGTTTCTCAAAAGGCTCCCAAAGGGTCTCAAGGGTGTCCCTAAGGGCCCCAGAAAAATCCAAGTGGACCAACCCAAATCCATCTGGTCTCCCAAGTCCCCTGGGTTCCCGAAACCCCGGGTCCCCGAGTCCCGCGGATCCCACGAGGACCTCCTCTCCCTGGGTCGCCTTGTCTCAACCAACCTCGATGCATATAATAAAAATAACCAATGCAAAATTTATCACCATGAAAAAAGGGCAGATAAATATAATAGAGCCCAAGCAAGAAGAAATAAGAAAAAACTTAAATAAAGTGTTAATGATCTATAAAATGAATAATCATCCATCCACCCCAATGGGCTGAGTGAGGAAGCACTGCAGTCAGGTGGGAGTGTTGGAATCTTGATACGATGTTGTTCTAATGATGTGTGGATGTCGTCGAGGGAGCTTGGTCGCTTGTTGATTTGACGAAAACCCAAACCGACTGCTTGAGACGGTTTGGGTTTTCGTCTTTCCAGATTTGTATAGCTTGTTTCCGTGTAACTCTGCGTTCGTTTTGTGTGACTGTTATTTCTTTTTGGACCATGTGTACTGGGCAGTCGCTGTCACCTGCCTCATGGAAGCATGAGCAGTGGTAGCATATAGGGTGGCGGACTGTGCAGTCTTTTCTGTCATGCTCGCCAGCGCATTTCTTGCAACGTTGGGGTGTATGTGGCTGACAGTATGCGATGACGTGGCCGTATTCAAGGCACTTTTTGCACATTGGGGGCCATGTTGCTACTGGGTAGGTTTTGGTTCTTCCTTGTTCACCCGAATTACTATGAATTCTGGTGCATCGTGTCCCGGGAAGGTAATTTGGCATGTAGTAGAACTTGCGTTACGTGATTTTATCCATGTTGCTTGACGGACTTCGGTAACTCCGTAGTCTTCAGCTTGACCTTCGGCGAAAGCACTGATGTCTATTGTTGGCGTGTAACAGGAGGTGTATATAATCCGTTTGGTATCGCAGGTGTATTTCAACTGTAACCTTGAGTTGTTTATGTGGGTAATCTTTTGTATATTTGATTTGATTTGGGCCTCGTTTCCACCGTCTTTTAATTAGCGTTACTTTGCTCACGTTCTGCGACGTAGTCCAGATATTTATTTCCCTGTCGTTGTATCTCTTTCGGTTTTCCTTGTAGTTGTTTGGGGAGGGACTTCATCTTTATAAATGGATTAGCTGAAAAGTCAACTTTGTTTGCACCACTTTCGTTGAACGTTATGAGGAAGTGGGTGGGAAATGGTGCCGATCTTCTCTCCCGGGTAGGAAGGTCGTTTTGGGAAAAGCGCATTGAGACTACAGCCTCTTGTCGCTCAACCCCGTGATCTATCTGGTATTGGAGGATCGCTCTCTCCTTCTCCTCCTCTGGGCAGTCTCTGTACCCGGTGGCGTGTCCGTCTATTTTGCAATAAAAACAGTGCTGTTCTTCAGACTGGCATGACTGGGGATCTTCCGGTTTGTCGTGGTCGTCCTGGGAGCAGTATGAGCATCTTTGCTTACCATCACAGTTTCCTCTAGTGTGTCCGTATTTCTGGCATTTATAACATAGCATTGAACGTCTCTCCAATGGTGTAACCTTGGTTTTGGTGGCGCAGAAGGGAATGTCTACATATTATGATGGAGTAGGGCAGTTGAATTATAGTATTAGAGCTGTGATAGTCTCTCTCCTCGGTGTGATCTTCGGTGCAGCCTTTGCTTCGACAACGCAGTCCTCGTATTGAACGAGTCCAGTGATGTACTCCTCGATTTCCTCCTTTAGGATATCCTCAACCTAGATCAAACCTGAACTTGTATAGAAAGTCTAGTGTGGCTCTATTTTGCATGGCTTTCCACAGAGTCTGTTTTTGGAGAGAGTCTTGTCACTTTCAACCTTTGTGTCTACTCTGATGGCAAAGTATTCGTCGCCGCTGCTGGCGACGCTCAGGACTGGGGGGCCAGTGAAAGAGCCCAGCTCTTTTCGTTGAGTGTATGGACAAATATTCGGTCTGTCGTTGGCGTCGAACGTGATCTTCAGGTGTTCTGGAAAGGTAGGACTATTGTTGAACAAGTTGTGTTCATTGAATGGCGTGTATTGCTTCCTCCTTGCAGCCCTTGGAGCTCGGTTGGGATTTTGGTGGGGTGAAGAGTTGTCAAAGTTGTCGTAAGACGTAGAGGTGGAGGTACGTGTGCGAATTGCGGGTTCTTTAGTTGTTCTGTTTTTTACTAGTTCGTGGATATGGAGGAAAATGGTCTTGACATGACCCTCGAGTCTTCTTAGACGGTCGTCAATTGTGCTAGGTTCTGCGGCGAAAACTTCTGCTTCCTGTTCAGAGAGGCCGGTCGCTTGTCTCAGCAGATTCGATATCTCCTGGACGTTCTTGGTCAACTCGTCGATGCGGCCGTCCCTCCGGTCGTCTTTCGCCGAGGTGGCGCTGGTCATCTTAGCGACGCTGATGTTCTTGACCGTTGGAATCTTGGTCTTCGGTGCTCTGGAGGGGATGCTGGTGTGTCCTAAACGGAGTTTCTTTCTACTTCCTATCGGCCCCCTGGTTCGCGCCAGGAGCCAGGGAGTCAACTTCAGAGGTTTCTTGACCGGCTTTACCGAGCGGGGGTTCTCTGTTAGTATTTGGTACGGGAACAAATTCGATTTCCTGGCTACACGGTTCGCAATAAATCTCTGAAATCTTCCACAGTCAGAGTGGATATAATTCAAAACAATTAAGCCATCGGAAGAAAAAAATGCAGTCTGAATATCTAACTCTAGCTGTTGAAATAATTTTGAGAAAACAACGACAGAAAGCTTAGCAGCCCTCAGTTCGATCCTTGGGACACTCTTAGGAGATGATCGGCCTACCGGTGTCAGACGCACCTTCGACAGAGTAGTAGTAGTAATAGTTGCTTCTAATTTCCACTGGAGTCTCAACGTGAAGTTAATGCAGACTCCCACGTAGGGCAATTGAAGAGTGGGGTAAGTATGTCCAGCATAGATTACGAATAGGTTCATCGCAGATTCCGAGTAGGTTCAACGTAGATTCCGAGTAGGTTTACCGTAGGTTCCGAGTAGGTTCAAGGTAGATACAGAGTAGGTTTAACGAAGATACTGAGTAGGTTCAACATAAATGCAGAAGATTTAATGTAGATACAGACTGGGTTTAACGTAGATACCGAGTAGGGTTACCGTAGATACAGAGTCGGTTTAGCGTAGATTTCGACCAGACTTGACGTAGTATAAGCGGTAGCCACTACCGCGCTCCACCGGAGCCCCAACGCGAAGTCGTCGCTCGCCACCCTTCAAAGGCCCCTGCGGGCGTCCAACTATACATAATTATATGACTAATACAAAATAGATCACCATGAAAAGGGCTCAGATGAATAATAGAGCTCACGAAATAAGAAATAATAAAATGATTGAATAAAGTGTTAATGATCTATATAACAAATCATCTATCCACCCCAACCTTCGACATAACAATCGAACAAGCAGAGGTAGGCAACGGCGCCAAGTGCAGTCCAACTGCCATCGCAAAAATATGAAGTTCGATAGTGTGATAGCCGGGCAAGTGACTAGAGACACATCTAGGAACGGTAAACTTATATCAAGCAAAAGCATTTGCTCCAAAAACTTTGACCATCTCAATTTAACGTTTGAAGGAAGTAAACTGTCCCAATCTAACTTCAGCGCACAGCACTCCTGAAAAATAGACTTTCCCTCAATCAAAGCCGGGCTAGTCAAGATAAATAGGTCAAATATGGAAAAAAAATGTGGAAAGAGCACCTCTACGCGTACAGGGTTGATCTCTCAAAGTAACTCTAAACGAAATAAAGTCTTCGAGCATGTTCCACTTGACGCCCAGCTCACTCTCTCAGTGAGAGTCATCACCACCAATGCACATACTATCAAAACATTGATACTTTATCGTAAGGCACTGACGACATAATTTTAAGGGAATTACTCACCCAACCAGTCAAGTTAACCCGTATAAGCTAAGCAAAGATGCGAGTTCGGCTATCAATTCGACGGCAGTATCTTCACTATCTACGGAACACATTAAATCATCAACAAAGAAAGACTTCAATACCGCGTTGAGTACAAGAATTGGAACAGAGTTTTTATGCACTGTATACCTGAGCTCAAAATTAGCGCCAGATGGACTGCAAAATTTTAGCCCCAAAAACATGGACTTTCAATCTGTACTGCTTTATACCAGAATTTACACCATCAAAAAAGCACAGGAATCTCAAATAGTCACGATCACATTGGGGAACCTCGACCATATAAAACATCTTCGCAATATCGCTACAAACAGCAAATTAATTTTGTCTACAGCGAAGCAAGACGCCCAACAAATTATTCGTCAAGTCTGGCCCTTGCAACAAGCGATCGTTCAACGAGACTCCATCGCACTCCAGGGAACAATTAAAAACAATACGAAATGTATTATTTTCCTTGTGTCGAACCCGTGATGGGTTAAATACCAAACTCTACCATTTTTAAAATAAATTTTCGCCTCGGGCACTTCCTCGACAAAGTCTAAAGTTATTCATCGTATTCATAAAGACTTGGTACTCATTGTACAGGTCGGAATTTTTAACTAGTTTGTGATTCATACCAACAAGTCTACCGCGAACCTGGCCAAAATTGTCGGGCAAAACAATACCTTAGTTCTGTTTAGGCAACGGTACCTCAAATCTTCAATCATAGACCCTCTTAATACAAGTCGACACAATCTGGTGAAATAACAAATCGTCAACAGATGGTGCCAGGGAACAACTTTCTCCATCCTCAGAGTCTATGTCAAAACACTCGGTAATTTTCAAATCAAATTTTCTACTCTCGGAAAAAGCATTTCTAGAACAGGACAAAATATTATGGCCAGAACAAATGCCACGCCACTAAATGCCCAGCCAAAATAATGTTTCGAAGCAAACGGACCCTCATTTGTGTAAATGATCTTCAAACGCTTCACTAAATCGGGAATATTCATTCCAACCATTATATAAATTATAACCGACATAAAATTGAATTGCAGATCATTAAAATCAACATAAGGTTCAACGTCTATCGCATAAGGTGAATCGTTAATTTCAGAAGGCCAATCGTTTCACAAAATAACTTGTGAATAGTGAAAGACTTTTCAACGTTTAACGAATTTACGACAAGATTTTTAACAACTTCTACTTTATTTGGTTTATTTTTAGATTACACTATAGCTACATTCAAAATTATTTTGCTACCTTTAATGTTGAGAAATCGAGCAAATCCTTATCGATGCATGAACCGGTGCAAAAACTATCCAAGCCCATTTAGGTATGGACAATATTACTGGTGGATGGGCTCCGCAAAGCCACCGGAACCGCAGGACAAACTATGTGACGGTCTAACTTCTGAGTAGAGACGCTCATAGCAGACACTGATGTTGACGGGGCAGTGATGTGACTATGGACAGTCCCACCTAAAGAAGTCGCCACCTCACCGGACGTCGCCACCCCACCTGTGGTGGACTGGCCGCTTACACGGTTATCGTCAATGTGGAGAATAGTAGGTTGCAGCTTTTTGCACTTTTTGTAAGAGATGCGGCCGTGCAGTTTTTAGACATATGGTCGGAGTATAAGAGGCATCCAAAACTCAATTCCTTCTTTTTGATGAACTTCTTCCTTTCACTATATGGTCGCTTCGGAAGAAAATACGGTCGGCCAATGAATGATTACTTTTGCTGCAGCAAGAAGATGGGACCTTAGGCTCTTCACCAGCATTAGAATTACTAGAAGAGGCCTTGATCTTCTCCAATCTCCTTGGGTCGCCCTTCGCAAGTATTGGTTTGATCCTTGACGAGTCTCTTTTTTCTTCAAGGAGAAGTACTTCCAGGACACTCACCTGGTCGGAAACAAAGTTTACACGAACTTCATATTTTTCTTAGTCAGGTGGGTCCACACGAACTTCATATTTTTCTTAGTCAGGTTGGTTAATGGTGATGCAGTTTCCGATAAATTTGGAATAAACTGGCCGTAGAACCCTACCATTCCTATAAATTGCTTGATTTTTCTTGCAGTAGCGGGTCTAGGGTGTTTCTGCATGGACCTAATGTTTGTTTTGGCAGGCCAGGCCCCGTCTCGATCAATCATGTGCCCTAAGAATTTTACTTGGGGCTTAATGAAAATGCATTTATAAAATCAGATTTTCATTTCTGCACGCTGAAAGACGTTCATAATCTCCTCTGAGCGTTCGAGGTGTTTGTCCACAGTCTCCGCGTACATGCAGATGTACTCTCGAAAGGCCATCGCATAGTTTCCCAGACCGAGATGTCGCTTCATGGTAGCGCCCGCCGTCCTCTGGTATTTAGAGCTGCATCCCGACGCTCCCATAGTCATGCGCAGGTACTCGTAATGTACCGACTCGGCTTCGAACGTGGTGTACTTGCGGCTCTCTCCACTCAATGGGGCTTGGTGGAATGCTGGCAACCCCATTGATTAGGCTATAAATAGCGTGTCCTTCCATTTGCTCCACTGAGTTTACTACGTTAGGAATATGGTACTTTTCCTTCATTGGAACGGCGTTCAAACGTCGATAGTCAATGACAAGCCTCGCCGAGCATCCCGGTTTCTCTACGATTATAACGGGGGCACTCCAGGGGACCTCGATTCTTGGATTATTCCGGCTTCAACCATTTTCGCGACATATGTTTCGAGTATTTGCCTATGCTTCAAATTATTTGCCTATATAATTGCTCCAACTTATCGCCTGAGCCCGGGTCTAGTTTGCTAATATCCACGATGTCGATTTGCAGGGTGATGGCGGGGTCTTTGTTGTCCCCCTCATTGGAGTGTTTCCCGATATTCTCACTATCGTTGCAAACTAGAACCGGTTCATCTCCCTCTTCCTTGTAGAGTCCGTGTATCCTGTCCATCCTGGTTCCTCCTCGCAATGTAAGTGGACGATCGTCGAAGTTGGCATATACTATTTGGGCGCAATAATCTTTGACCATGCACATCGTACCAGCAGCTGCTCCGTCGTACCGTCCTTCCTTCCAAGGAAGCAGGGGTTTGCAACCGGATTTCAGTTGCAGTACTGGGAAGTATGCTCTAGTTAGTGGGCACTCTGCCGATGAATTCAGTGATTGGTTCCTCGCTGATGATCATAGTGCTTTCGGCAACAACGTTCGTGTTTATGATGGGATGCAATTTGCCGGCGATTATGACTCCCATCTTTTGATAATTGATGGTGCGCGCAATTGTCCAATTAAATTGGAACCCAACCACATGTTTTCGGAAAACCTGCTAGTATTGATTATATATGTGTAGCCTTCTACATTGCCTTCGAGGGTTGACACACTTTTTTTTTCTTTTCAATTTTCCTACGAAAGTCGGCCAAGGTTTTGATCACCTTTTCACATGGCTCGATGATGCTCCCTCGCTAGACTAACTCGTTGGTGGAACTTGCCTTTATAATGGTCAGACTTGATCTCGAGTCTATTGTTGCGCCCATATTAATTCCTTTCACATTCGAAATAGTCTCTGGTGATCTATTTTGTATTAGTCATATAATTATGTATAGTTGGACGCCCGCAGGGGCCTTTGAAGGGTGGCGAGCGACGACTTCGCGTTGGGGCTCCGGTGGAGCGCGGTAGCGGCTACCGCTCATACTACGTTAAGTCTGGTCGAAATCTACGTTAAACTGACTCTGTATCTACGGTAACCCTACTCGGTATCTACGTTAAACCCAGTCTGTATCTACATTAAATCTTCTGCATTTATGTTGAACCTACTCAGTATCTTCGTTAAACCTACTCTGTATCTACCTTGAACCTACTCGGAACCTACGGTAAACCTACTCGGAATCTACGTTGAACCTACTCGGAATCTGCGATGAACCTACTCGTTATCTATACTGGACATACTTACCCCACTCTTCAATTGCCCTACGTGGGAGTCTGCATTAACTTCGCGTTGAGACTCCAGTGGAAAACAGAAGCAACTACTACTTCTACTCTGTCGAAGGTGCGTCTGACACCGGTAGGCCGATCATCTCCTAAGAGTGTCCCAAGAATCGAACTGAGGGCTGCTAAGCTTTCTGTCGTTGTTTATTCAAAAATATTTCAACAGCTAGAGTTAGATATTCAGACTGCATTTTTTCTTCCGATGGCTTAATTGTTTTGAATTATATCCACTCTGACTGTGGAAGATTTCAGAGATTTATTGCGAACCGTGTAGCCAGGAAATCGAATTTGTTCCCGTACCAAATACTAACTGAGAACCCCCGCTACAGCACAGATTGGTCCCTAGTTTGTGCTGGGACCTTAAACCGCACGTTTGCTTGCATTGTTGGTAATAATTTAAATTAAAGTAATTTAAACTCGGTAAAGCCGGTCAAGAAACCTCTGAAGTTGACTCCCTGGCTCCTGGCGCGAACCAGGGGGCCGATAGGGAGTAGAAAGAAACTCCATTTAGGACACACCAGCATCCCCTCCAGAGCACCGAAGACCAAGATTCCAGAAGTCAAGAACATCAGCGTCGCTAAGATGACCAGCGCCACTTCGACGGAAGACGACTGGAGGGACGGCCGCATCGACGAGTTGACCAAGAACGTCCAGGAGATATCGAATCTGCTGAGACAAGCGACCGGCCTCTCTGAACAGGAAGCAGAAGTTTTCGCCGCAGAACCTAGCACATTTGACGACCGTCTAAGAAGACTCGAGGGTCATGTCAAGACCATTTTTCTCCATATCCACGAACTAGTAAAAAGCAAAATAAAACAAGAACCCGCAACACGCACAAATACCTCCACCTCAACATCTGACGACAACTTCGACAACTCTTCACCCCACCAAAATCCCAACCGAGCTCCAAGGGCTGCAAGGAGGAAGCAATACACGCCATTCAATGAACACAACTTGTTCAACAATAGTCCTACCTTTCCAGAACACATGAAGATCACGTTCGACGCCAACGACAGACCGAATGTTTGTCCATACACTCAGCGAAAAGAGCTGGGCTCTTCCACTGGCCCCCCAGTCCTGAGCGTCTCCACCAGCGGCGACGAATACTTTGCCATCAGAGTAGACACAAAGCTTCAAAGTGACAAGACTCTCTCCAAAAACAGACTCTGTGGAAAGCCATGCAAAATAGAGCCACACTCGACTTTCTATACAAGTTCAGGTTTGATCTAGGTTGAGGATATCCTAAAGGAGGAAATCGAGGAGTACATCACTGGACCCGTTCAATACGAGGACTGCGTTGTCGAAGCAAAGGTTGCACCGAAGATCACACCGAGGAGAGAGACTATCACAGCTCTAATACTATAATTCAACTGCCCTACTCCATCATTATATGTAGACATTCCCTTCTGCGCCACCAAAACCAAGGTTACACCCTTGGAGAGACGTCCAATGCTATGTTATAAATGCCAGAAATACGGACTCACTAGAGGAAACTGTAATGGTAAGCAAAGATGCTCATACTGCTCCCAGGACGACCACGACAAACCGGAAGATCCCCAGTCATGCCAGTCTGAAGGACAGCACTGTTTTTATTGCAAAATAGACGGACACGCCACCGGGTACAGAGACTGCCCAGAGGAGGAGAAGGAGAGAGCGATCCTCCAATACCAGATAGATCACGGGGTTGAGCGACAAGAGACTGTAGTCTCAATGCGCTTTTCCCAAAACGACCTTCCTACCCGGGAGAGAAAATCGGCACCATTTTCCATCCACTTCCTCATAACGTTCAACGAAAGTGGTGCAAACAAAGTTGCCTTTTCAGCTAATCCATGTATAAAGATGAAATCCCTCCCCGAACAACTACGAGGAAAACCGAAAGAGATACAACGACAGGGAAATAAATATCTGGACTACGTCACAGAACGTGAGCAAAGTAACGCTTTTTAAAAGACGGTGGAAACGAGGCCCAAATCAAATCATATATACAAAAGATTACCCACATAAACAACTCAAGGTTACAGTTGAAATACACCCGTCCTCCAACGATACCAAACGGATTATATACACCTCCTGTTACACGCCAACAATAGACATCAGTGCTTTCGCCGAAGGTCAAGCTGAAGACTACGGAGTTATCGAAGTCCGTCAAGCAACATGGATAAAATCACGTAACGCAAGTTCTACTGCATACCAAATTACCTTCCCGGGACACGATGCACCAGAATTCTAGTAATCCCGGGTGAACAAGGAAGAACCATAACCTACCCAGTAGCAACATGGCCCCCAATGTGCAAAAAGTGCCTTGAATACGGCCACGTCATCGCATACTGTCAGCCACAAACACCCCAACGTTGCAAGAAATGCGCTGGCGAGCATGACAGAAAAGACTGCACAGTCCGCCACCCTATATGCTACCACTGCTCATGCTTCCATGATGCAGGTGACAGCGACTGCCCAGTACACATGGTCCAAAAAGAAATAACAGTCACACAAAACGAACGCAGAGTTACACGGAAACAAGCTATACAAATCTGGAAAGACGAAAACCCAAACCGTCTCAAGCAGTCGGTTTGGGTTTTCGTCAAATCAACAAGCCAACCAAGCTCCCCCGACGACATCCACACATCATCAGAACAACATCGTATCAAGATTCCAACACTCCCACCTGGCTGCAGTGCTTCCTCACTCAGCCCAACGACCGACCCCGCACCAGAGACGCGCAGTTCTAGAAAAGATTCATGCAAAGACCAGGAAGACGACGAGATGGATGCATCCCCCGCAGTCGACCACACAGCAAGGCTCACTACTATAAAAACGAAAAGGCTAAGAGATGAGGAAACCTCCGATATATAGGCGCCACTGAGCAAAAAGATCGGTAACAACACTCAAATAACGGCCCGCCAGGACCAAAACCCAGAACTTTCTCCACCAGTCTCAAATGTGGCTCCATTCGTGGAAAGACACTGCGAGGGACAAGATGCCAGGTTAACAAGCCCGACTTACGAGCACACCATCTGCGAGAACGATCACGGCCTGGCTCACAGCTCTTATCTAGAAGAGCTCACACGCGAGACCTCCGCACAACCAGACATATTACCTAGCCCAAATACCTCTCACTCCACACAACCATCCACACAGATAAAAAAAGGGCTACCACAGAAGGAGAGCGCATTCTCTCACAAAGCAAACACAAAGAGCACACACCCTTGTCTTCCCACAAGAGCACTCGCAGCCGCGACCGCAGTAACAACAGCAGACCTTCTTCCACCGAAGGCAAACACTCCCGTGAACACTTCCAACCCCAAACCCCTGGGCAACTTAAAAACACGCGCACCACAAAAGCTCCAGCAAATGACGCGACCACTCTAGATCATCAAGGTCAGAGTGCGAACAGCCTTCGAAATAAACACTAAAAACTCCAGTGGAACTGCCAGGAACTAGGAAACAAGAAAGATGAATTTCTATCATTAATCGCCACCCATAAACCTTTGGTGATTGGCCTCCAAGAGATCAAACTCCGCGAGACCGCCACTCTCAGAATCCCCCAATATATCACACACCGCCGCGAAGGCCACAATAACGTTACTGCTCACGGCGGAGTGGCACTTATGATGCACCAAAGAGTACTTCACCTCCGCCTTCCCCTGAGAACAGAACTCTAAGCTATCACCGTAAACATATGCGTCTCAGGGCCAATAACAGTGGTATCCGTCTGCTCCTCAAGAAGCCATGACCTCTCGGAAGCACTACTTACCGAACTGCCAAACCAACTGCCCTCACCAGTGCTTCTCCTTGGAGACTTCAACTGCTAACATGAAACATAGCGATGCGTGAGAACAGACCCCATGGAAGTGATAATGGCTAACACTGTAAACACTCACAACCTGGTCCTTCTCAACGACGGACAACCCACCCGAATCACCCCGAAAGTGAAACTGCCATCGATTTATCTATCTGGTACCCCAACTCGTTTGGGGAGTTTTGCCTTCAACACACGACAGCGACCATAACCCGGTCATCATATCGCTCCTTACCAACCAACCAAGAAACCCTGCCACACATGAACTTCGATTCAACTACCGGCAAGCCAGCTGGGTGTTATACTCGGCACACATTGCGTGGAGTGAAATGGACAACATCCCCGAAAACATGTCTGAACACGAAATCGTCACCCAACTATACGAAAAGTTTCAAGTCGCAGCCGAGGCAAGCATTCAATAATATGCCCCTTCAACCTTCTTTCCGAAACCATGGTGGTGCCGTGAGGTGCAAGAAGCAAGAGATAAGCGTGAAAAGCTATACCATGCCTACCGACGCGCACGGTCCTCCAGGAACCGAGTAGCGTGAAAAGGGCATCTGCTGTATATCGAAAACTTCTAGTGAAGAAGAAACGTGAAAGCTGGGCTCAATTGGTCAATACTATTAATCGAAACGCTCCCCTCTCCCAGGTGTGGGAAAAAAATCGACGGTTTCAGGGAAAACCTAGGAACTTGCGAGGAAGCGAACATCTTTACTTTACTTATATAAACGAAAAGGCCTACAACAAACCTTTCTCCCTTCACGAACTACAGAGCGCTCTAGACCACACACGTGAAACTTCACGTGCCAGACCGGGTACACATCAACATGATCAAAAATCTCCCAGATGGCACCCGTGAGCCCTTATTAAAAGGGTTCAGCACTCTGTACTCAAACTCATTTTTTCCCGATCAATAGCGGGAATCTACAATTATCCCAATACCCAAAACCGGTATATTCCACGGCGACCCACATAACTACCACTCCATCGCTCTTACCAGCGTTCTCAACAAGACCATGGAAAGAAATATTATCATGAGCCTTGTCGACTACCTCTCTATGCATGCAGGCCTGAACAGCATCCAGTGTGGCAGAAGCAAGTGTCACTCTACGACGGACCGCCTTGTAAGACTGGAATCTAACATTAGACAGGCATTTGTCAAAGGAGAACACGTAGTTTCAATTTTTTTCGACGTAGAAAAAGCATACGATACTACCTGGAAATATGGTATCATGAAGGATCTCCACCTCAAAGGGCTGAGGCCACTTACCACGTTGTGTCCACCAATTCCTGCAAAATCGTAGAACCTCTCTCAATCATAGTAAATAACGGCCTGCGTATCCCAACCGGTGCGTCCAGTTCCACACCCATCGAATCCCTGAACGTGCTTGCTAAGAGCTTCCTCTTCCGCTCCGGAGAGATTCTCTCACTACTGTACTATCTCAAGGCAAGGAGCTTCATCAATAGCCCAGCATTCGGTGACGTCACCAACAGTCTTGATAAACGTCTCTTTGCGGCTAAGAAGAACATATGCCCACCTTTTTCTCTACGCGTGGATAACTTACTGACCTCGCTGAACTTCAGACGCAAAGTAATCAAGCCTTCGTTCTCCTATCGAATTCTTCAAATCAACACATCAACGTGGATGTTCAGCCCACCACTGGTCAACCTAGATCTGCAGACGTACCCCAAATCAACAACCCCAACCAACACTTACCGCCGAAAATTCTCACGACTACTCGATGAACAGTACTCTGAGCACCGCCATATATACTGATAGCTCGAAAACACCGGACGGAGTGGGAGCCGCCGCTATAGGCGAAAGGACTTCGCGTTCGGCCACCCTGGCTCGGCCACCCTGTCAAAATGGTAGTTGGAAGTCCTATATTGGGCCCATTTGGTTTTCACCTAGTTGATTCTTAACTCTTTGTGTTACATCGAAATGGCTTCACGTTAACATGTCAATCCAATATGAAAGCGCTACATCGGGCCACAGCATCATTTTGATGTCCAAAAATAATATCAATATTATGTATGAGATATATTCCCTAGTAACCACAAGCCCTGCCGTAGTGGCAGTAGTGACACATTGTGCGTGGAAAGCCATAAACGCTTGAATTATATAGTTGTCATAATTTGATATAATTCGAAATATAATTATTACCAACATTTCTTTCCTTAATAAAGAAGCCATTGGAATACAAGCATCTGAATCTTCAATTTGAAGTTATCCTTTTGTCGATCATGTACAATTTATAGCGAATCGACGTGGTAAAAATTCCACATCGGTAATGTGGTAATTTCTACCCTGATTGGACGTTATGATAGCAGTCACCGCGCCATCTATTGGACGAGATTGTACTGAGAACACATCGTGTAAATTACGGCATCGTCGTTGCCCAAATGTTGTGAATATATTATATTGTCCGTAGTTATTAAAGCAGAAGTCGTCATTCTCTCTATCGTTTTCTTGTTCGTACTCCTGACATCGCACACAAAAAGTTATGAAATCTAATAATTGCAAATAAATTTATATTATTTTGGGTATAGTAGGATTGCTTTTACATTTGCTGTTTACTTCCAATCAACTGATGAAATTCTATAGCAAAGTGACGAAGTACACAATAAATTGGACTATGAAAAGACTGCTCGCGGTTGTTTTTGGAACCAGGAAGTGATCGCTGGTTAAGCAACTTGCAAATGGCGGAGTGGGTTTGCGTATGACTCAGCATTTTCAAAGTCAGTAATACGGGAAGTGATAGTGAAATTAAATAATTTTAAAACTTACTGCGCAGTGACAAATAACAAACATTGTTTTGTCGATATTCAGGGGCAGATAGTTAAAATATGTTAATATTTCGCTACATTGGCCTAGTCATCTAGCTTTCCAAGCCTAGGGGCCAAGCTAGCTAACCAGTAGCCTACAATGAAAACATGTGCTTCTAAACTCAAATTTTAACAGGAATATTTTCAAGTGTCATGAACAATTTCATAGCGCTATGTGGAAGAAGCGAATTATTTTTACTGTATGCGTGAAATATGAAGATTTGAAAACAGAGAAATTGGCCAGGCATTTAGAATTTAAGGGTTCCTTGTGAGATTGGAATATTTGGAGTACTTGTGACACACACACACAACCTGAAATTGCATTATATGCGGCCTGTGTAGATTTGGATCTTTTAACGCTAGATGGCAAATTTTCGATAAAGCGATTAAGTTGTGTTTTTAGAAGGACTGATTCTTGTTCCGAAATGGATCCTGTAATCACATTGAGCTTCTGTTATTGACATCGTCCTGATGTAGGTTTGCAGAATTCTCGTCTTTTTTCTTTGCTGTAGCGAATCATGATGAAAATTTAAGGTTGATAATTAAACACAAATTTATCAGACTAAAAAGGATAATGTCGTAACTAGGATAC
>SDVV010012856.1:0-15314 GCA_016164225.1 Gammarus roeselii | reverse complement strand
CGGTCCCCTTTATGTTAAGGAAGGGACTCAAGTTGAAAAAAGATACATCGCCTTGTACACCTGCGCCTCCACTCGAGCTGTCCACCTGGAAGTTGCCAAGGACCTGTCCGCAGAAGCATTCCTAAGAACCCTACAAAGATTTTCGGCTCGTCGATCCTACCCTCAAATGTTGATCAGTGATAACGGATCAAACTTTGTGAGTTCCGCCAAGATCCTACAATCTTGGGAGGAGCATCACAGTGTACGGAATACCCTGAATCAAAATAAATGCAAGTGGCATTTCAAACCCAGTCAGGCCCCTTGGTTCGGAGGCTTTTTTGAGAGGATAGTGAAAATGGTAAAACTGTGTCTCTAGAAAACGTTACACAGAGCTATGGTGACAGAAGACGAACTACTCACTGTACTTCTCTGTACTTCACTCGTTACGACTTCTCTACTTTTTAATGAAAGCAACGATCCTCCACTGTTTGCATGCCTTTTTTGTTCGCAACGCTCCGGACGAAAAAATCTAACACCAGAAAACAGCGTTTCATCCGTTTTAAAAAAAATTGGGTGATATGCTGAATAATATTACCTAGGTGTGATGATCATTTCGAAGAAATCGAATTATATGCTCAATTTTTTTAACTTGGTGAGACTCATATAATTTTGATGAAAGTGAGAGGCATTCTTAGGCATCTGAAGTGGTAATATATCACTTGAAAATAATAAGTCGAAATTATCATGCTCTCTCATTCCTGACCACAAAGCTTTAGACTGCACACTTTGAAACGTGGCAATAGCAATCTGATGATGGGCCAGTCTTCGGCTGCACTGATCCTTCAGTTTTTGAAGTAAACCTGGAGCCAATTAACCGGATTAGTCATACAAGCGGACAAACATTCAGGGATCTACTGATCTCTGCATCAAAGGCTTCATAAAATTCATTTTTTTTACTGGCATGCAGTGTGGTTTGACAGGAATTAAAAAATATCGCACACACGCGGAGTGATCAACTTTTACTTCTGAATAGGAAGTTATTAAACTTAAGGTATATTTTATCTCACAAGGCGATGAACGCATTACCTCAACGAATTAGGAGACCTGATTAAACATGACGAAAAAAAGCTGATGCATTGATGTACTTTGACGGTGTGAAATATTTTCTTCCAAATGTAAAATGCCAGATTCCCGGGTGCATATTTCTATTATTATATTTTAATTATTTTTCATTTGAAACTTCAACAAACTTATAGGGAGCATTTTGTCGACTCGCTTCTTATCTATTTCCCCTATTCACATAGACAAACTCGAAATCTATAGACCTTGCCAAACACGCGACTATTAACACCATTACTGAATTTATATCGTTTGAATTTATTTACCTTAATAACCACATCAAGATTTAGTTTTTTTATAGTAATTGCTGGAGAAATAATAAAAAAAACATTCAACTATGGTCGCGTACATGTGCAACCAAACGTCGCCAATGACAATTGATATCACAGAATCTCCCTCCAGCAAACAAAGCTGTAATTTTTCCCAATATGATTCATCTTTATACCAGACATATTTAAACTGATGACTATTTTTATAAAATAGGATCTTTCTGTACATGTCCTATCTTCAATCCTGTATCATTACTTTTCAGGATGAAATGTATGTATGATACTTCATGCGATTTGAAAATGTAGATTTTCCTGCAATAATAGAAAAAAACGATCAAAATCGCAGGTTTAAGCGTGATTAGATGACTCTATAAATGGGTGAAATGAGGGGAAGGCGCGGGACCTAGAAAAACTTATCACTGACTACCTCATAAAGATTGAAATCAAGAGAGCTCGCGTAAATGTCTCTGGTGCCTATTACCGGCCACTTTACGTGGTATATGAATGTTGCGGGTGAAAAATATGACCGCTTCGTGCTGAGTTGTCTTGTGTAATGAGTACTAAGCTCAGCGGGACAGTGGCAAATGTGTGGCCTGCACGGAGGGGAGGCGCTCTTGGAGACCTGGTAATAGAGATTTGGATCGTTGTTATTGAGAGAGTCATTATCCAGGTCTACCCCCATCCCCAGTTAGTGACGACGGTATTAGGCTTGTATATTAATGATAGCGTCAGTAACGGTCACAAAGAGAGCAATGAACAATATTACTATATTATTGTAGCTAGCTAAATATAAAACAGCATACGTTACGGCACTGATTTTTTCATTTAAATGTTGTTATAACATTCAAAATCGATTTGCCTAAAACGGTTTGTTAGCCTTCAAAGGAAATGAAAAACTTGATATCTCGTTCCTTTGAATTCTAATCATTCAATAATTCAAGTTAATCCAGCACTGAGCAAAATATCATACGGGGACAATACGATTTGTATGACAGCATTTAACAATAACCTGCGCCGGCAAGAACATTCATCCGTTATTATGATATTTACTCACTTGAATCAGTAATACCCACATTTTCTGAAATTATTTAACAAGACGAGTTAAATGATTAATTTTGGATTTCATTAAATATAATTTATTGTTGTGTGATTACTGTGTTACTAATGCTGTTCATTAAATATAATTTATTGTTGTGTGATTACTGTGTTACCAATGCTGTCCTCTGTAGCCCAATATTTTGTTGATCGATTAATCTAAGCAATCGTCGCATGGCTTGCGGTGAGTTTTTTAACTGATTACATTCACTCGAGTACATACGCCAAAGACGGTTTCACCCGGCTTACGCCTCATACGTGTTGAATCCATGTTTACATTAGTTTTATCAGCCAAGTCATATCGTTTCTTCTTTTTAGTGACCGTAGGTTGATTTTCAATAGATGTTTTGGGAATGTCCGGACGGTCATACACAAGAGTGTTGCAGGAGTCGAGTGCGTACAGTTTGAAGCTGACATGCTTGCGCGTGAATGTTGTGTATAGTCTAAAAGTGTGTGTTGGCTTTCTGGTTATGGCTGTCTCTGTAGTGTTCATGTTTGATTTGGTTCGTGTATGGTATTTGTCACCCTTAGCGCTGATTTTGTGGCTTCGGACTCAACCAACATGCTGCAACACTTTTATTGCAATCATATGATTTCACTTGGGTAGTCATCGGCTGTTTCGCTTTTCAGTAGTCCCAGCTGTCCTTTCTTGGGTTCATCGTATAAGGGATGATTTTTCGGATAGTTGGAAAAGTCCATGTATTTGGCCAGTGGAGCTTGCCGCATTTCCGCGCGAATGTCGGCCACGCCCATGAACTGGAGTAGCAACGAGTCCCTATCCGAGTAGATGAGCCAAAGGTTGTCACCGTAGCGTTTTTTCAGTGTGTCATAAAAGAAGCTGTAGACTTTTACTTTAGCTTTTTCAAGCACGGAGAATCCAACTTGGAGTGTATGGACCATTCGGATATTTTTTTGCTTGAGAATTATGATGACTGTTTCGGGGGCCGATGGCGTAGCAGTTTTTCAGGAGAGGTTGGCAGCATGTTTTCGGAACTCGTTGGGGGTGCACACAACCTTTGCCTCCATACTTCTGTTGAGCGGATTGATCCATAGCTTGCCGTATATACTATTTGATAAAAGCTTGTATATGGACTTTTCAAAGGAGTTCGTAGACTCATGTCGTTTTTTGAATATTTTTCAAGATGAACGATTTGAATATCGGTACCTGTTCTACGCAAAAAATTCGATGAACCTTGGTGACTTCTAATCCTTGCCTGAAAATCACTTGAAGAAGTAATAGGGCCACAAGGTAGTCAGTTTGAGGAAGATGACTAGCAACCAGCTTACGATCTGCTCGTTTTCGATTTTTGAGATGTTCCTAGCCAGCCAAGAGTTTTTTGTGAAGGGCGAAACATCGCCCAAGAAGACCTCTTTGTGATGTAGCAGTAGCGGTAGCTCGTCTGTTTTTCGTGCAAGTTCAACACTGACTTGGACATCGATGCAGACAATGTACGTATGCTCGCTAGAGCAGTGTGTGTTTACCAAGTTGAATCCTTGAATTTCTTCGGGTTTGAGCTCGAGGATTTTGCAAATGATGAGGGACTCAAACATCCATCATAAAGACTGTTGAAGTCCCACATTGCTGCTGAAGACACAGGTAATGTAGGGTCATAGTCTTTTCTTTAGGGGTTGTTTATCTTGATAAGAACTTTCGTCAACGTCACGAATTCGACTCGTGTATTTTTGACAATCACGTGCAGGAGATCGATATCTCTGGCCAGCTCCAATTTCATCTCTCCTTTGTAGAGGGTAGCTTGCATTGCAAAGCCAGGTGCACTCACACAATGGACAGGGCCCAAAGTGCAGCAGGTATATGATCATGTAGTCACGCAAAGTCTTGCAGTTTGCTGCCTGCCACATTTGAATAACTTCAGCATGATCTGTGTCCGATATTCCTTTGCCTCGAAGTTGACTGTAAGAGGCTTGTTGCGATGGGATGTCTGTTTGGTCCAGCACAGAATCCGATGTGATGGCTTTGTACCAGATGTGTCTTTTCAGAGTGGCGAGGTCTAGAACCTTGTCACTGTAGCCGAGATATGTGAGATGTGATTTGAGAAGCGGCATGTCATGGACACTATAAACTTGGAATGAGGAACGAGAACGAGTCGATGAACTTGACACCGTACCCGCTCGTGGCATCGTTCAAGGAGACAGAGATGCTGAACAATTTGTCTGACTGTTTTGGCAATACACGGATATTCGAGATTTTTTTCCATCCAATCCTCTCCACATATACCTGATTTCATAAGTCGGTGCATTGTGAGCAATACATGGCATGAAACTGAGTTTCTCAGTAATTCTGAAGTTACAATTCGGACATAGACTGGCGATGTAGTTGCCTGTTATTACTTCTTTGTTAGGGCCGAAGACCCTCTCCACGTAGTGATTATGTTGGCGGACTCGTCTTTTACCATTTTCTCCATCAGCGTCCCCGCAGCATTCATATGTTTTGCGTTCACAATTTTTTTTTACGTCTTGTTTGGTAAGGACGAGTTCGGGGTACAATGGTAAGGTTGACTTGTAAATATTATAATCCGGCAACATTTTCTTGACGAGATGTGTCTCCATATTCTCAAGGGGAACCGAAGTCAATCGACTACTTTGTGCTCCACAATTTTCCCGTCTTTATCCACAAGAGTATAACTGTACATGCACAATTTGTGTATGTTGACTACATGTTTCCCCTCTTGGCTTGGCTCCATCACAGGTTCACAGTTTTAATAATAAAAACAGAGGGTTTCATTGTTGCGTGCATGGCTGAGAATTGGTAGGTTTCCCCTTCTTCAGGCATATTGATGTTATGCAAACCTGTTCTGGACGAACACAATTCTATGCGGCCAGCGTTTTTGCTTTCGTTCATCCCTTGCATGCAGAAAGGACAAAAAAAAAATTCATTCTATTATCTCTAAATGTACTCCTAAATGTAATTAAACATGGTATGAGTGTGACATGATTGGCATCTAAGATTTGCAGTAGGTGGATCGTGCGCTCTTCGCTGGCCTCTAAACTGCTTCTCTATACACCGATCAAACCATAACCTTCCTCCTCTTTTGTGAGCTGATATAGTCTAATGTTAACTTCACAGTCCCTTTCTATCTTTGGTGAATCTGCAAAAGCCACAGGTTTGTTCAAGGTAATTTTAGGAACGGTAGAAAAAGTGGTTTGGTGCGGAATGTAAATACGCTCCGACTGCTGATTAAAAGTTGAGAGATTTGTATGTCGCTTCAAGGGGAAATAGGCAATCATGCTTGTCAATGAACAAATATTTTTTTTCATTTTATGGTGACAATATGGTACCGACCTGGACAATTTTTGGGCCAAGGAACATAGTTGCCCATCTTTTTTATTGTTTTTACCCCTGTCTTGTAGAATTTCCGCTCAACAGCGGTTACTGTATAGATACTCCATCCATTACCTTCTCCCTCCTGCTTTTCTAATTTACTTTGTAAATCTACCCCGAGATCCTCAATCAACTCACTTAAAACCACGATTTTTGTCAGCTGGGATGCTCATGTGTTTAACACCCAGTCCTTGTCATTTATAGATGCATCCTCCCTTGTTTTCAGCATTTTAACCTTCACGGTGCATTGGAGACTTTGGACTGTTTCTAATTTAGTTTCAACGTGTTTCACTAATTCCTTGAATCCCAATGTTATCATAGACGATATGTTGTTATGTTCAGTGTAAGGAATAAATGTCGATGTGACAAATTGGCGTTCCAAAATACCTTCAGAGGTAGGTGGATGAAATATAGCATCGCCCAACATCCACAGTATTATCCAAACTTGGTTCTGATTCGACAGTAGAAGGGTCCTGAAGCGAGGATGGGTCATCAGTAGACGGCTCCTGAAACGAGGATGGGTTATCAGTAGACGGCTTCTGAAGCGATGATGGGTTATCAGTAGACGGCTCCTGATGCAAGGATGGGTTATCAGAAGACGGCTCCAACAATAAGGCTGGCGTGGTGCTCGATGTTGCAGCGCTATCGACAGTAGACTGGTCATCAGTAGACGGATCAGTACTCTGTGGCACTGATTGACCTATTCTAACAGTAGCCGTTGGTATAGACGATGGATCATCCGTATGCACAACTCCGGGCTGTTTCGGAAGGGGGGGCAGTGCGTGGTGCGCTAGCTATCGCTTTTTTGCTAGCTACCGCCTTTTTGCTAGCTACCGCCTTTTTGCTAGATTCCGCCATTGCAATCTTTTTAACCTTTTTGCTTGAAGCTACCTGTTTCTGGGTGTGGATGCATTGGGGCTTGAGTAGCTATTAAACCAGGTGTCGGTTCAGTATTCGCCTTACTTCGTTGGTGGTCTGCTTTTTGAATTCTTACTCCTCGAGTGTCGAACAATAGCGTATCCTCCATCACCATACCTGAAAGAGTAAAGAAAGGTACATCTATAATTAAACAGTAAAAAATAGACTAACAAAGTTACAGAAATATATATCTACAATATACCAAAAGCTAGACATGATGAAACTAACGCTACTTACATCTCGACTGAAAATATGACTGGCACCAATAAGATCGACACTGCAAATCATGCATGATCTGCGGCATTCACCGTTTTATGCCACAGTGTAAGATAACTTGGAACAGAATAGAGGTCATTTACCCAGAGCCCGCTACACTACCAGATGTACAAAACGAAAACAAAACGAAACCTGTGCGGCACTGAAATCATCCGTGCCTTGTGGGGGAATTAGGGGTGAGTGGGTGTAGGAGTCGATTAAAACTGGTACTGCTGAGGCGATGGATACACACACCCGTCGCTCGTCGCTTTGCCTGGACCTCCTCCTCCGCGCCGCCCGCCTTCCGCTACCCTCCGCGCCGCCCGCCTTCTGCCACCCTCCGCACCGCCCACTTTCACGTCGCCTTAAACCCCCGTGATTAAGCTCGACTGTTTGAAGAACCTCACCATCATGGAGGCATTCTGCATGGAGAATTTGATTGTTTCATATAATCGGAACATAAAACGCTTCTCATTCGTCGCGGGTGATAATTTCGTATCGGCGACCCTGACTACATTTAAAATTATCTTAAATATTCTGAAGGTGACACTGGATTCTTCTATTTTCATTCGTCAAGAGACCAGTGTAGACCAGCAGTCGACTCGTTACAGATCTGAAATCCTTCTTCGCCCAGACTTCATTGCGAGCTTCCTAACATATGAATATACAATCCTGGATATGATACAAGATCCTTCATACTCTACCTCCGAGCCTCGTGGATTTAAACGCACATTGGAACAAGCCGAAAATAAATCACGACCTGAACCAAAATACGAATTGATAGATTTCTCAACCATTACCTTCTACACCGGTGCTCAACAACACGAAGACAAGACACATGATCAAGACGGCAGGACCCATTCGATCGATGTAGTAAATAGCTATAACCATTCTCGAGATCAAGACATCAATACTAGAGTATTTGATGTTCCAGAGAAATCCTACTTTGGTGAGTCGCAATACATCATTGGGTCATTCGCCTCAGTTTCTGAAGACGTCGCAGAAGGCCCAAGCCATGCATTATTTGAGCAAATAGTCCCCACTTTATTACAAGAATAAAACCCGTGTTAAAATGTAATAATTTATTCAATAAATGTCATAAAGAAAAAAATTACTTTGTATATACTGACATTTGCAATGCATAATGCCCGACTTGGTATAAGTCAGTTTCTGTAGTCGATGTCTGTTGCTGGTTATTTCCACAGTATCTACATTCGACCAATTGTTGATGTTGCGGCCGATGTGGGTAATAAGACTGGTGTGATGCTACTGCTGGTGTTTGTGGCGGATGTGCATGCCATGTTTGGCTCCAAAAAGGAAACCAAGGTTGTTGGGGATGCCACGTTTGGCTCCAAGACGGATACCCATATTGAAATTGAGCGTTCCAAGGCTGTCTCCGGCACACATGAAACTGACATTGCTGGGAGATCATCTGCAAGTGCAGCGGAAACCATGTTGGATGCAGACGCACAAGAAGATTGATGTGATGCTACTGCTGGTGTGTGTGGTATTTGCGGGTATTGGTATATTCTATTTGCAACGCTATCAGAAAATAGCCAGGACTGAAAACGGCGAATAAAAGAACGTATTATAAAATGTTGTTTGTTGTTTAAAAAATTATTTCCCACTCAAAAAAATAACCTATACGCGAGGATCGAATGGTCATGACTCGATTGAAGACGATGAAAATTAACACAAATTAAAAATAGTACAGTCACTACAACCGTAGGTTAGGTTAGGTTATTGTTTAGAAAATATCGGTGTTACAACGCGTATGGGGGTATTTCGACTGGGGTGGAAGCTCTAAGCGGTAAGCCAATCTGATCTTCGAAAAATACTAACGTCGTCCCATACTAGGATCTAAATTATTATTCTCGTCAATGAATACGTCTGACACATCCAATCTATCTCATATTATTATTAAAGGATGCTCAAAGACACTGTTCAAGATTTCGTTCAATATGAAGCTATCGTTCGTAATATGGTCTACCTCGCGTTGACTGTTGTCTAATGGAAAATCAATTGGAGTTGAAGATAAAACCGGGTAGATGACATTATTTTCAAATTCTACATCCTCTCCCTCTTCTACATAATAAGTTTGAGGGTAATCGCCAGGAATTGGTTTAATGAAACTTAAATCGGTCATCTGAAGCGGTGCCAAATCACCATGTTGAATTATTCCACATTCCAAAGTATCACCGGGGTGATGTATTTCGAGTGTAGAATCGCTGTCTTCGTGGTGGGTGATCCCTATTTTGGCGAACGAAACTATCGGTGAACATTGAATCTACGAAACTTTTGTTTGAAATGTACTCAGCGCCTTCATTATGCATGAGGTCGTTATCGTTAATCTGAGCCACCTGAGGGGGATATCCACTTAGAAAGATGACGGTATCTTGATCTTGATTTAAATAATTAGCCTATTTATTTACGATCGAGTTACGCAGGTGCATGTTAGCTGGTTTGCTAATGGATCCCACTAGATTCAGGGGCTCACGAAAGTTCCGAAATCAATATAAAGACCCCTTTGGACAAAACGGCCCCCATGAATGATCATGACAAGCCATCAGAACTCGTGCAGGGTGGCATACCTTGGAATCTGCGACTCAAAAAAATCTGACCATGCATGGCCCACCCTGATATCGAATGGTTATAGGCTAGGGACCAAACGATATGCTGAAAACCAAGCCTAATTGAAAAGGATGAAAAATTATATCTTGAAACAATGCTACTTCATAGTTATTAGCTGAAGATGTATTCGAGTCACACCTTCTCTTCTTCGGCGATGGGGCAGTAAATTCCCCATCGTGAGTAGGCGCGGTCACAGCTGCTTCGCCCCTTGCGGTCGCACGGGGAGGCGTGCCCGTACGGAGAGAGGGGGAGACAGGGGTGGCACTTGCGCTGTCAGCGGTGGCGGCATGAGGTGTAGCGAGCGTGGTAGGCGGGCGCTTCACAGCTCGAGTAGAGAACCCGAGTGGTTCAATCAGCGCAGCAGCGTTAGGTTCTCGCGTGTCGTACAAGATAAGGCACTCCTCCTCGTTTACCCGAGGACAGTCTGTTGGAAAAAAGGGTTGAATTTGAAACCAAATAATTGAAACCCAATAACCTGTCGAAAAATACATACGAATTAATTCACAAAAAACACAAACACATTCGTATATATTGAAGTCCTGTTATAACTGAATAAATAAAATGTTCTCAAAGCTACTGATAACTGTCACGTAATATTTTTGTTGTCACTACGAAAGGAAGCCGATACTAAAATTCGCTCGTGAAACTGCTTTACAAACCTGATGAGCCGTAAATGAGACATTTCTATTTTAGAATATGAAGTTCTCCTTTTTACGCCATGTCAATGCGATGTGTGTTTTATGATATGGAAGGGAAAATTCTTTACTCTATAACGCAATATCTAAGTAACGGTTAGGCAGATTTGTTTGATATCATTATATGTAAAATTTTTTGTCAATCCAATGACGACAATAGGATTTGTTCATGACAGTTTCCCTTAAACATCACGCAATTATTTGTCTCTTTCATATACTGAATAGTGCGGCTTTCAGTGCCCCAATTATTAAGCAGGTTATAGCAGCCTCAAAATGAAAGATGCAACCTTTGATTGTCTAAAAACTTGTTGATGTATATAAGAAATCAAGAAATAATAACACAATTTGTGAAAGTTTGCTTGGTCGACGTTTTCTTACCCTTCAAAATCTTCCACATTTTGATCATGTCACCTCAGACTCGATGCTTCTCAAGCGAATAAAGGATGCGTTCATGTAGTCTGCCTATGTGCGATTTATTGATCAGGGAAGTAATAACATTGGTAGCTCTACGTTGAACCTTCTCTTATTTAGTAACGTCTTTTCTGATGTATGGAGACCAAAATATGACGGATACTCAAGATGGGTCTAACAAAGGCATTGTATATTTTTATAATACAATTTTTGCGCCTGTACAAGATAGTGCGGGATAACATGACTAAGATATTACTGTGTCTTTTGGAGGCATCGTTACATCGCTATCTACTCCTTAAATCGTCACTGATGATGACACCAAGGTCCTGATGATGACATCAACACAACACCCACACTATCCCATCAGACCAACAACAAGCAAACATACTCAACAAACACTACACAAACACCTGCCACCTACCACACCATCCAGACAATAGGAGGATAATCAAACAGCTACACAAATTACAGACCGACCCAAACATTTATCCTTCTTTCGCACCAGATATGATCACAGCCGCCACCCACCGGGTTTATAACTCGTCACCAACGGGTACAGATGTCATATCATACATTCACCTTAAACATCTAGGTCCTCACGACATCGCTACCCTAACGGCATTTTTGACTTCTCCATACTACACAATACAGTATCCAAGACTTGGAAACAAGTGAAAATCATACCCATCCTGAAACCCAACACAGCTCCCACAGATCCAGCCTCATACAGACCCCTTTCTCTTATCCAGAACCCCTCGAAAATCTTTGAGAGACAGGCTCTAAACAAAATCAATGCCCAGAACACACTCTCCCCCACGCAACACGGTTTCATGACCCAACACTCGACAATCACTCTCCTCACCAACCTCACCCAGACCATCCATGAAGGAATAGATGAAAAAAAGCCAGCTAAACGAACCCTGGTATGCGCAATCGACATTAGTATGGCCTTCGACACAGTTCCAGGACGCGTCTCATAAACAAAATACTGAATACACGCATACATCCAGACAACAAGAAATGGATTGCTAACTTCCTCTCAGTCAGACAAGCATACACTATCTATAATAACAAGTCATCCCGTACCCGCCACTTCCATAATAGTGTCCTACAAGGCTACGTCCATTCCCCCTCCCTATTCAACGCCTTCATGCACCATCTGCCAAATAAAACAGGACCCAGCACCTATATCAGCTCATATGCGGACGACCTAACAATAATCATACAACACCACATACACGAGATCGCCGCCGTACACATCTAGCATTACCTGAACTTTCTTGAAGCCTGGCTGCTAGATAACTGAATGAGGGTGTCTGCTAGCAAGTCTTCCCTAACACCATTAACACCAATGAATACCGGGTTTACCCCGATGTCACGAACATTCCCATACCCCCACACTACCACAATCCTTGGAGTAACTTAAGACACGGGGATGACATTCAAGCCTCACACAAACAACATTGGCGCTGAAGCCATACCAATACAGAATGTGTCCCGGGTACTTATCACAACCATCTGCGGTCACTACAAGGAATCGGTTGCACCACTTTTCCAACTATTTATAAGGCCCATCATCTCTTGCGCAAACACCGCCTGGTCCTCTGACCTTGAACTCACACATATTAATTCCTTACAAAGTATACAGAACACGGCCTTGCTAATCGCTACTGGCTGTACACAGTCCCCAACAATTTCCTACCTTCATGAGGAGAGCAAGGACATCTCTCTCAAACATCATCTTAATATGAAAAAGATTCATTTTTTTAATAAGATTGCAGACTGACACATCCCTGCCACCACCTAATGAACCACAGTCAAACCAACAGATACCTATAAAAAGCACCAGCACCACACTTCAACCATCGCCACACAATCATTCCTCGTCTTACAGCCAACACATCTATGTACAAACAGATGCGCACACACACACTTCACAGCCCTTGCATTGAGTGAACACAGAGTCAACACGAATCTGCGGGGTCACCCGCCTGAGGTGGACGTGGAGGAGTTGGGGTTGCCCAGAGGTGAACGGGTCCACCTGTCGTGACTGAGGTGCGGGCGCCACTCGGCCCTCCAGGCATACAAACATTGACTGGGGGATGTCCCTTCCGACCTTTTTTTGCAATGCAGGGGTTCGCTCGATTCGGTCGAGCTCGCCATGACGTCTTGTCCAGCCTCACCCCCTTGCCGACTCGACAAAGATATCACGTCGGTGCGTTATCTGTGGGAAGACCCAAGACAGCATCAACTTCCTCAAGGATGTCGGCATAATATAAATGCCTACATCTGCTGAAACATCCATTTCATGCAGATGTCGGTGGGTTCCGGGGCTTCGGGTTGTACGCTGGCTGTGACTTCTCCTTGTGGCTTATCCAGCAACAACAACAACACCAAGGTCTCTCTTATCGGAAACAGGAACACGGATTCTTGAGGCACGCCGCTTGTAATTTTACCCCAATTAGAGATCATTCCGTTATATACAACTTGCTACCACCTTTCCGTAAGCCAGCATTTTATCCAGTTGTTCAGCTCGCCTCGGATACCGATATTGTGCAATTTATTACTTATACTTTTGTGGGTAACTCTGTCGAAGGTCATTTGAAGGTCAAGGTAAATGATATCGATCGGGGATTTTGCGTCGTTAACTTCAAGTATTTTCTTCAAAAAATTAACACGTTTGTATGACAGGAGCGATTGTGTCTAAAGCCATGCTGAGAATTACATATAAACTTGTTTGGTTCAAGTAATTCTGAAATTATATCTGTAAACGAACTTTCCATTATTTTGCCTAAGATTGAGGTTAAACTAATGACACGGTAATTGCCGGTACATGTTTTGTCCATTTTTTTCCATTTGGCTAACATTGGCATTATTCCATTCAGAGGAGCAGGTGTCATTTGAGAGAGATTAGGGGAAAATGTTTGATGGACGTAAGGAGATTTTGTTGTTCGTCTGTTTCAGTATTCTGGGATGAAATTGCTCTGGATTCAAAGTTTTCTTGACTTTCAATGTATCTATATACTTAATAACATAAGCAGTCGAAAAGTTCACTAAGCTGAGGGCTTTAATTTCTCTTTCAATTACAGTATCGTGAGGATAATGAATATCCGGATTCTTAAACGTAAAAAAAATGTATTGGTTGAGTAGGACACTCATTTAAGTGTTGTCCGTTTTTTAGCTCAACAAAAATTTAAAACCTATTACAGATATTGTTATTTTAATATAACTAATAATTGCTTCGGATATGTTTCGGCGCTCGACAAAACTTCATTTTCATAATCTTCATTTTTTACGTTACATTACCTTCCATTTAACTATTCTGCTGATTATACATTTTTTTGGCAGCGTCATGTGGGTGTTTCACTTTTGTCGAGTGCTTAGCATTCTTTATCGACTGAAGATGCTGCAATTCCCGTATCCAGTACCTAGGCTGATTGACTGCTATTCGTCTGTTTTGGCACGGGACATGCTCATCTACATCTTTTTCAGTGCAGCCAAAAAAATTGTTTAGCGATTGATTGACGTCATGTCTGAGGATTATATTCGCTTGTGCCATTGACTCTCTTAGGCCTTACAAATTAGTCAATCTGAAGTTGGGGATTTTTTCGCAATTTATAGACGTTTCAACCCGAACTCTATGTTATAACGGATACTATTATGGTCGCTAGTTCCGATTGGTCAGCCCACTGTAACGTTCGAGCTATGAGAGTCGATTGCACTGAATAAAAGATCGTGGATTTTTTTTACCTCTTGTAGGTATCTGTACCATTTGGGTCATGAACTAATCTTGAGTAAAAATATTTAAATGTTGGCCAGAGGCAGAACATTCATCTGATTTCCAATCAATTTAAACCAAATTGAAGTCACCGAGCACATTTCTGTTTTATGTTGTGACGACATCAACAAGGGTGTTATAGAAATCGATGTCATTTGCAGCAATGCTCGTTGGGGACATTAAACAAGTGTGACTTGATTTTTTGAATGTTTACCGACTACCTGAACTGATACTATGTCGTGTCTGCTACATGGAAAATAAACTGCTATGTTTTGTCGAGTATTTTTTGCGATGAACAATACTCCTCCAACTTCACGGCCTTGCCGATCTTTGTGACAGACACTTGGAGTTCTGTTCTCATCGTAAGGCTGTGGTGTGGGACGCTCTGGTGGATCATAGGTGACTCTTCGCCGCGAGTCACATTCTTGTGGCCTTCACAGGAATGCAGTGTACTGTATTGGGGCATTGTGTAGGTGAGTCTCTCGGAAATTAATCTCTCGTAGACCTATCACTAATGACTCGAGGGTGGAGTTTAGGAACAGCACTTCATCTCTCATGTTCCTTAGTTCATGGCAATTCCTCTGGGGTAATGTGTTGTTCACTTCGAATTCGGTTACGTCCAAATCTGGATGGCGTGAAGTGATCGCGTGGTTTGTAGGAAGATAGTAGATACTATATAGTCCAAACGCAAGTGAGGGAATAACAGAAGGGCTTAATTTGCGGTGGGTGAGTGGTTGTTGAGAAGCAGGACGGACATGCAGCTCTTGGATTATTCATAAGGTATGTTAATATGTTAATTAGTTATATAAATAAAACGTTCAAAT
>SDVV010012855.1:0-15314 GCA_016164225.1 Gammarus roeselii | reverse complement strand
GTATACGTATATATATTTAGGTATATATATATATATATATAGCGTCGACCGGGGTGACTCCCCGCAGTCAGAAACGCGAAGTGACTGCTCGCACCCCCCTTTTGGGCACCAAGACGTCGGAAATGTCACCGTTTGACTACGGGGCTTGAAAGAGCAGGTCTTTGTTAGTAAGTATCAGCTACTTATAGAAATTTGATGCGCGCACAGAATTTATGAAAAATCGCCAAAGTGAAGGTGTGTTTTTCAGGCCCCCTAAAATTTTGGTTCGGAAAAATTGACGTTCTGGAAACTTTGATGCTGTAGCTAGAGTTTTCATTAGATTAGGGCCAAATTTGGTGGTGATACTCGGAATATGGTGTAGTTCGTTGCGTAAGAAGGATTTTGGGAAAAAATGTAAACTTTTGTAGATATATACAAATATACAACTGCGGGGAGTCACCCCAGGTGAAAAAAAATCGGGGGTGACCCCCGCACCTATTTTGTTATTAAATATTTTTGTTTTTCTTCAATGAAAAGTGATCAAATGCAATTCTACACGCATATGATGACGTTTGGAAGTAAATGACCTACAATAATGCCACCACAGCTAATTTTAATATGCGTAACTAATTTTATAAGGACCCAATTTTTTTAACACATGGTGACATGTCTAGGCCTAAGTGTTAACTCATGTTTAATGTTCAAGAGCATTTTTTTTCATCACATTTTCATATTGAGACAACAATCCCTTATCTAGCATTACTTGTATTCATGTTAATGCAATTGGTTTGCTATAGAATTGACAATATACGTTTTTTAAATGTTGTATCGTATTATTAAAAAGATAGTTTTTTCGTAATATTTGCTCATTTACTGATACTTTCAGGTCATAACTAGTTTAGGATGTGGAGAAATGACTTCCAGTAAAGTTAGTTGCAATTATTGAAGAAAAACTTCGTTTTCCGCGGCGAAATCGGGAAAAAAATCCTTCGACAGTCTGGTATGACTGCAGCAAAAGACAAGCATCAGAAACACCTGTTACAGACGTAATATTTGACGTTATATTTTATTTTAAGCAACTGATATATACTAATATAGGCACGTTCTATCTATTGGTACTCTCAAACTTTCAATTTGAGTTTCAATTATTGATATATGGGGGGTGCGAGGAGTCACCCCGTTGGTGCGGGGAGTCACCCCCGATTTGGGGTCGTAGCTTGCCGCACTGTTTTTTGTAAATAACTTTTTTTTGGTTACGATAGAATGTTGAAACTTATGGTGCTCCATGGTCATAATAGTAGCTATACACACCGTAAATACGAAGTTTCTCGGCCACATACTTTTTGAGTTATTTCAAAGTATGCGCAAAATGCGGGGAGTCACCCCGGTCGATGCTATATATATATTATACATATCAAACTACAACATATCTTGAGTATTACCTTCAAATTTGGTCTTAATCCAGTTGAAATTTTAGCCACAGCATCAAAGTTTGTAGAACATTGATTTTCCAGACCAAAATTATCAGGGATCTGAAAAACACACCTTCACTTTTTTAATTTTTTAGAAATTCTGTGCGCATATTGAATTTCTACTTACTAAGAAAGACCTGCTCATTCAAGTCCTGTAGTCAAATAGTGACATGTACAAAAGTTTGGTGCCTAAAAGGGGGGTGCAGGGAGTCGCCCCGTGTTCCCTACCGCGGGGAATCACCCTGGTTGACGCAACAACTCAAAGTGAAAATTATTGTCAATTTATTCAAACATGCATAGTTCATGAATTTTGTTGATAATTATTGATCATGAACATGTATATATAGAACTTAGCGTTGACTGGGTTAACTTCCCGCATTTTCCGCTTAGCTACTTTGAAATGAATCAAAAAGTATGTGGCCCAGTATCTTCTTAGTTATGGTGTGTGTGTAGCCACTTTTATGACCATGAAGCACTGCAAGTTTCAACATTCTATCAACCAAAAAAGTGATTTACGAAAAAAACATGCTGCATAGCTCTGTCCCCTAATTGAAGGCGATTCCTTGCACCAAATGGTGTGATTCTCTGCATTCCCCATTTTTCTCATCAATGGAAAGACAGCGCCTATATTAGTAGCGTCGACCAGGGTGATTTGCCGCGGTCGGCAACAAAGAGTCACTCTCTGCCCCCCCCTTTTGGGCACCAAGACGTTGGAAATGTCACTATTTGACTACGGGACTTGAAAGAGCAGGTCTTTGTTAGTAAGTATCAGCTACTTGTAGAAATTTTTTACCCACACAGAATTCATGAAGAATTGCCAAAGTGAAGGTGTGTTTTTCAGGACCCTGATAATTTTTTTATCGGAAAAATCTAAGTTCCGCAAATTTTGATGCTGTGGCTAGAGTTCCCATTGGATTAGAGCCAAATTTGATTGTGATACTTGGAATATGTCCTAGTTTGTTGCAAAATAAGGATTTTTGAAAGAAATGTGAACTTTTGTTGATAGCTTTATACAATTATACAACTGCGGGGAATCACTTCAGGTGAAAAAACCATCGGGGGTGATTCCCTGCACTTATTTTGTTGATGAATATCATTGTTTTTCTTGAATGGAAAGTAATTAAATGGAATTCTTTACACATTTATAATGACATCTTTAAGTAAATGACCAAAAATAATGATACTACAGCTAATTTCAAAATGGGTAACTAATTTTATAATGACCCAATGTTGAAACACATGGTGACAAGTCTAGGACTAAGTGTTGATATATGTTTAACACCCACGAATGATCTTTTTAATCATATTTTATATCAAGATAACATTACCTTACCTGGCAGGCCTTGTATTCATGTTAATGCAATTGGTTTGCTATAGGATTGGAAATATAATTTTTTCACTTGTTGATCGTATTATTAAAAAGATTGTTTTTATGTAATATTTGCTCATTTACTGATACTTACCGGTCACAATTAGTTCAGGATGTGGAGAAATGACTTCCAGTAATGTTAGTTTTCAATTATTGAAGAAAAACTTTGTTTCGGGGGAAAAAAAATTGGGAAAAAATCCCTTTTTCAATCGAGTATGACCGCAACAAAAGACGAGCTTCAAAAAGACATGTCACAGGCGTAATATTTTACTTGAAATTTTATTTTAAGCAATGGATATGTACCAATTTTGGCATGCTTTTTCTATTAGTACTCTCAAATTTTAATTGGTGTAAGTGATAAAAAAAATGCCCACCCAAGCTCTTCAAGTGGCAAGGTCATGAAGCCTGCCAAACCAACACCAACTCTGCACACACCAACCGGGGTTATGACCACTGGGGCCAGGCTCACCTGGGCTATTGAATAAAACCAGGCACCTCAGGCTTGCTGCTCTCTGGCTGGCATCAGTTACAGGCTTTTCCGCCCTGGGTATCTGTTGGGCTGTGCCGCAGCACTCCTACCTGCTTCACTGACTAAAAATAGCCACACATCTATTGGGTGTCCTCTGGGTTCAATTCCAGATCTGGCAAATGCAGAGCAGTGCTGGAATACAGGTCTCCCATTTTCAGGCCACGTCACAGACATGGGCGGCACCCACCCCAGGACCTTGGGTAGTGGAGGATTCACCTTGGCGCCCTCTCATCCTTTTCACAGACTGGAGACTGTTCCTGATCACTAGGCTGATTCAGAAGTGGGGTTAAATGCCAAGGATACTGAAGATGAACCTGCAAACAACGAGCCACAAGTTGGCCATTAGATGAATACCTGAACATCCCCAGACCCCCAGCTCACCCCACCCCATCTCCAGTCAAGGGTGGGAACACACATGGGAGCCACGCTCATTGCGTTTCAATTATTGATATATGGGGGGGTGCGAGAAATCACCCCGTTTGGTGCAAAAAATCACCCCCGATTGGCTAGTATAGCTTGCCGGATGGTTTTTCTTGAAAAACTTTTTTTTTGCTGATAAAAGAATGTTAAAACTTACTATGCTTTGTGGTCCTAATAGTAGCTATACACATCATAAATACGGAGTTTCTCGGCCGTCTTAGTATGCGTAAAATGTGTGGAGTCACCACAGTTGACCACTTCATATCAGTTCCTTCTTTGAAGAATTTTTTTTCAATTGTATTGTAGGGAAGAAAGTTTTTTTTCAATAATTGCAAACTAACTCAACTGGTAGTCATATCTCTACATCCTGAAATTATTATGTGAACAATGGCAAAATGCCCACCCAAGCTGTCCAAGAGGCCTTGTCGTGGAGCCTGCCAAACCATAACCAATTCTGCTCCTGCCAACTGCTGGGTTTGGACTTCTGGGTTTGGACTTCTGGGTTTGGACTTCTGGGATACTGACCTCTGGGTTAAGATAAAATCAAGGGCTTCCTCTCAGGGATTGGCCTCTGGGACAAAGCTCTTACCTGGGCTCCACCTCTGGGCTTACCCATGGGCTCTGATGCATGCAATTTTGTTACCACTGGGCCTTTTTCACCTCTGGGCTTGCAACCAATAATATCTCCTCTGGGTTTGGCAAGCACAGACCGTTCCAGAACACGTCTCCACTTCCAGTCCACATCACACACCTAGGCAACACCTGCCCTGGGACCTTGGATAGCGGGGGACTTACTTGGCGCTCACTCACCTTTTACACCAACTTGAGACAGTTCCTAAACAGGAGTGGGCTCACACGCTGAAGATGCCAAAGATGAACCTGCAAACAACAAGCTATAAGTTGGTCATTAGATAAATACCTGAACATCCCCAGACCCCCAGCATGCCCCACCCTACCCAATTTCAAGTCTATGCTGGGAACGCACAAGGGAGCAACACTCTCTATCCCTCCCTACTGAACCAAATCTCAGGGCCATCAAGCGATGGTCTATCCCACTTCTGACACCAATTATAAGCAATGGCAAAAGGCCCACCCAAGCTGTTCAAGAGGCAAGGTCGTGGAGCCCCCCAAACCAACACCAATTCTACACCTGCAAACCGCTGGGTTTGGACCTCTGGGATACTGGCCTCTGAGATAAGATGAAACCAAGGGCTTCCTCCCAGGGATTGGCTTCTGGGACCAGGCTCTGACCTGGGCTCCACCTCTGGGCTTGTTCATGGGCTCTGATGCATGCAACATCATTACCACTGGACTTTTTTCACCTCTGGGCTTTTAACCAATAAAATCTCCTCTGGGTTTTCTTTGGGTTTTCTCTATGTTTGGCAAGCACAGAACTGTGCCAGAACATGTCTCCACTTCCAGGCCACATCACACACCTGGGCGACACCCATTCTTACCTTTGCAGCCCCCCCCTAGGGGCTCAGCATACCCAGTCGTGAGGTGCACCAAGCCAGGAGAGGCCAGCAAAGCCATGCGCGCCGGCACCTACAAAGACTCCGCAGAACAACAACGGGAACATGCTGGAAGGGATGCGCACCATTGGCTTCCAGAGAGCAAACCCAAAGCCACTCGCATGAAAAACCAAAGCACAACTACAACCCCGCAGAAAACCATGAAAGCAAATACATATACAACAGGACAAATCACACCACAGACTTGCCAACAACACTAGGAATGCAAGACCCTAGCACTCAAACAACCTATTCCCCATAAACTCAGCAATCCCACCTTGAAAGCAGAAATGTCATCATAATCAACAACAGCAGCAGGCAGCTCATTCCATATCCTAATGCATCGAACATTTAAAAACCTTGCCACATTCACAGAGCAGCAGGACATCAAGAGTTTGTGCCAATGTCTGTGTGTCCTACCATCCAGCAACTTTTGGAACAGAATGGACTAATCAAAACCCTCTGTGTCACAACACAGAATCTCCAATACTTTGAGGTCACTTCTCAGTAACCTGCCCTTGATTGAGAACAAATTGAGAGCCATCAGCCTGTCATGGTAGGACATATCAGACCAACCATGCACCTGTTTGGCCCACCCCCTCTGAACAGACCCAAGCAACTTCACATCCTGGACATCACCAAGATTCCACACACAGGAGCAGTAATCAAGAATGGGCCTGACATGTGCCACAAAGAGTGTGACCATAAAATTTGAGCTTCTATTCACTGTCAACCAAAGCAAATCACTACAAAGATCATCAGCTTGTCTCACAACTTCTTTGACATGGCTATGAAACTTAAAACCAACACCCACATGAACTCCCAAATTAGGATAAACTTAGACAATGTTCAAACAAGCACCCCCAAGAGTGTAAACAGCCACTGCACCATGACCAATTCAACCAGCAAAACATCTTCTGAAACATAAAACAACACACTTGCTAGGGTTCAATGACAAATTCCATGGAGATGCAGTCTGGAATACTTCGTCAAGGTCTCCCTGCAAAGCAGACACACCACCAACAACATCATGATGTTAGAAAGACAAATAAATTTTAAAATCATCGGCAAATGCGCACTTAGATAAAGGTCACTCGCCAAAAAAATAACATATATGAGAACGAGGACTGAACCCAAGACTGAACCCTGTGAAACCCCACTCAGAACATCTCTTTGGCTCACTATTCACTCCATCAATGCCAACACACATAATTCAAGAATGAAGAAAACTACCAATCCCTCTCAACACAACCTCAGAAACTCCAAGTGCTTGCAACTTTAGAAGCAAAATGGGATGGGAAACAACATAAAATGCCTTTGAAAAATCAAACATGGTCATATCTACCACCAAACCAGCATCAACAGACTTAACTACATTCAAATAGACCAACAACATCTGATCCTCTGTTGATCTAGCCTTCCTAAATCCAAACTGTCTGGAAGAAAGGAGCTGGTAGGACTCTAAATAGTCCACCAGCTCAGCAGCTACAATCCTCTCCATCGATTGGCAGCAAACCAAGGTAAGGATAACTGGATGATATTAGAGGGAATCACATCTAGAAATACTTATAAAAATTGGAATCACCAATGAAGTCTTCCATGCATCTGGGAGCATTCCACTTCCCACCTTGGGTAGCGGGGGACTTACCATGGCGCTCTCTCACCCTTTACACATACTTGAGACGGTTCCTGAACAGGAGTGGGTTTACACGCTGAAGATGCCAAAGATGAACCTGCAAACAAGGGGCCATAAGTTGGCCATTAGATGAATACCTGAACATCACCGGACCCCCAGCACGCCCACCCCATCTTCAGTCTAGGAACGCACAAGGGAGCCACGATCACAATCTTGACCCTGAAGTATCTGTTAAATGAGCAAATAAACATAAAATGAAACAAGTAAAGAGACATTTCTTCAATTCTATACCTATTATCTTGCTAACTAATGCATTAACATAAATACAAGGCATGCTAGGTGAGGTATTGTTATCTTTATATGAAAATATACTAAAAAAGTTTGTTTCTAAGTGTTGAACAGAAGCTAAAACTTAGGCCTAGACTTGTCACCAAGTGGTATAAACATTGGGTCATTATAAAATCAACTACACATCATGAAATTTGATGTGGTGTCACTTTATTTCAGGTCAACCATGTGGAATCATGCCAGTCAACGCTACTCAGTTGTTACACACTACAATGCCTGCCAGAATTATCTTACGGGTCTATTTTTTGCTGATTTTTGTGATTACAATGCTATATTAATGTGTTAATGAAATAAATGTTACTTTATGATTTAGTTACTATTTAGTAGCTTCTCCTTTACATTTAATGATATTTTGCAGCTGTTTTGGCATAGAAAAAACAAAGTTTTCCAGTTGTGGAATGGAAAATTAATTGTCCACACCTCCTTGTTGGCAGTCTCCAGCTTGTTGATAGATGATGTATCCTTATTTGCCACCTTGTTCTTCATAACATTCCACAAATTTTCTATTGGATTTAGATCAGGAGAGTTAACAGGCCAGTTTAGCCCATGAGTGGAATATTGTCATGTTAACCATTTTTGTTACATTATTTTTGATGTGGGCCTAGGAGTGCCAGCTTGCAGGAAGAATTGACATGACAGTTGTAGATGACAAGAAAGTTTAGCAGACAAGCAGTTAGACTTATAATATAGGAATTGCTTTTTATGGTCGTTTTTTTAGGAGGAAAGTAATGTCCCTGAAAGAACTTCACACCATAACAGATTCCAGATGTTTGACCATCCTAATTGTGTATTTTGAATTGTACCTGTTTGAATCAGGTGGACGGGGCACATATTTTGATATACTTGCAATGGCTTTGAAATCACTTTCATTACTGAACATAACTGGAGATCATTGCTCCTATGTTCATCCGTGATATTTTTTGCAAATAGACATTCGCTCCACCTTATTCGCCTTTGGTAACAAGGGCTTGAAGGCGGGATGTTGAAATGGCATGTTGCAGTAAATTTGTAGTCACTGCTGAATAGTTTGTATGTACACTCTCAGTTCTCTAGCTAATTGAGTTGGTTTATCACTGATGAACCTGTTCAGAAGTTGTGCTGAAGTTTTTCACATTTTTCAAGGACGTCCTGACAGTTTCTTCGATTTTGGTGTTGACAAATCTTTATTGTCTTGGTCATGGCAATTCCACATCAGTGTGGTCTGTTGTGATACACTGTAGCTTATTCTCTCTTCCTAATACAGTATTTGTCTTATTTTATCTTGTGAAAGCTTGTTAGTCAATGTCATAAATCAGATTAAAATAAAAACTTCAAAAGGAAGAGAAAAGTCTGAGGGTTGAGTGTCCGTAGCACAGACAACAACGCACGACGCAACCACTCATGACCAAGGCCAGAGCTATAACTACAGCATGAAATGAAATTGTTCCTACCACAGACATTGTGCAAATAATATGCATTATGTCTCTGTTCATGATGCTTGACAATGATGTTGAATGATGCTGTGAACTATATGGGAGGAATTTTTGGAGAGTGTCCTTTTTATATCTGGGTAACTGGCAAGGGGAGCATTAACTACATTTCCCAATTTCTTTCTGAAAGGAAAATTAACACTGTTGCTGGCACTTCTAAAGCCCAGGGCTCCTCTAACAACTTATCTTATCGCTTCTCAAAAGGCCTCTAGTATGCCGGGTGTGGAAGGGTTTAGAGCGTAGCTTTGTGCAGAATACCACACTGAATTCTCCAGATATATGACAAATTGTGGGATCAATATTTCCGGTATTTGATCTGACAAAGCTCTTGTAGCATTGTCAAAGGGCTTTGCTCATTTGACGATTTTTAGCATACTGTGGTGCTATGCTATGGATGATGTAGGCAGTCATCACAGCTGTACTGACTGAGTGCATCACCAGCTTACACCACATGTTTCTGGTGGAGCACCATGGAGAGTATTTGCATTCCAGGTTGTTGTTTAGGGTACACCACCCTTTGACTTGTTGTGAAGTGGCATCACTGCTGGCTTTTATAGGCTAATGACCACACTGGGAAAAACTGTCTTTCATAGCTGCATATGTTTGATTAGCTAGTTAACTTCCCATTATGAGTATAAAACTAGCAAGGGGTCTGAAGAGGAAATTAGAAGATCCTGTGCCAATGCTCAGGAACATTATAGGGTCACTGAAAGTTTTCAATTGGCATTTGATCAATTTTCAGTTTTTATAATTATTTTCTTGATATTTGTATGCTAGTTTCTTCTGGTTGATATAACTAAATGGCTAGAGCTACCAAATTAGCTATAGCTATTTATTGATAGAATATGTGTTGTATCCCTCTATGTTATTCCTTCCTAATATCTAACCTACAACTGAAGCAATACTTTGTCATTGACCTTTCTTATGTAAAATAATTTTACATTTTGTAATTTCTGCAAAGCAAAGTTTAGTTTTGATCTATTCCTGGATAGCTTCTCTATTTCTAGTGATTCATTCCAGCTTGTTGTCTGGATGGTATTTTTTTTATCTAACTCTGTTTTGGTTTTCAGGGCAAGACCTACCAGTTTGATCACATCCTCAAGCCAAATATCACACAAGAAAATGTCTACAATAAAGCAGCCAAAAATATTGTTAAAGGTGAGTAAACTATAGGATTCATTAGCAAAGTTCAATTAGCTAGCTAGCTACATTTTCCCAGCCCTAAGGGAAGACACAAGGTTTTTTGGTAGCCCATTTTTAGGCATGATGATGTCTCATATATATAATTTTCAAAGGCTTCTGACTGATCCTGGAAAGTGGATGTCCATCTGTCTCTCTTGTAATGCTGTCAAACATTGTAGCTCAACCTACAGTTCTTAATCTATCATATCATGCAACACTTAATTGAAGAGTATCATAGAGTAGTTACTAGCTAGCTACATTGAAGTAGTATATCTGTAATATAAATTTTAGAAGTTATATAAACTGAAATATTTTTGGAAAGTAACTACCTATGTAGCTCTTGTCTAAAATTTATCATAACATGTTGAAGCAACATCATTTGATAGGTATTGTGGAGTGGCTACTATAATTTTTTTCCCCTTTGGAATACATATTTTTACATATTTAAATTTATAATTTTGGCTGACTGTCCTTCCACACACATAGCTATAAAAAAAGGGGGTCTTGGAATTGGAAAATTTGAAGTGCTAGCTAACTGCAATACATGATTGTTTTGCTGTGATGGTGGACGTCTAGTTTTCATATAGCCGTCTAAATTTTTGATGGTGGACGTAAGAAATTAACATTGAGGAAGCAAGTGAGTGCAGAATGGCTTTGAATAGATGAGTCTGATATGGCCTGGAGGGGCTTCCCCAATCCTCACTCTTGGCTGTCTTGTTGTGAAATGGGATGGGTGCGGTAGTATTGGTAATTTGGTGGAAGCTGTATGGCCCAGCTTTGAATACCTAACTTGGAGACCAGGCATGACCCTGAGTGTGTGAACAGGCTAATTGCCAAACTCTTTTGTGCCAACGGTCAAGATTTTTGGGACCTATGTGTGCAAGTGAATGGAGAGGAGTGCCTTTCTGTTCTCCTATCTGGGATGAAGTCTTAAGTCCAGGTCAATCTGATCATATATAGCTACCCTTTAAATTTTTGACACTTGTTAATAGCTACTATGTATTTTTCTTGTTCAATCCTATACCTATATGAAGTATTTTTTCTGAAAACCCTGTTTATATGAATTGTATTCAAATTAACTGTAGTTCAGAAGCTCTTGTACATGACCAAAACGTTTCATTTTGGCTACAAAATATTTCCTGGATAGAAGGACAAGAATATTTCATTTTGACTACCAAATATTTTCCAAATAGAAGGCCTGGTATTCATTCTTTCATTTCATGGAGTTTTCCACCCAAAATAGCTCTGAATAAATGTCAATCTGTCAAAGCCAACTGGAAATAGATGTTGAGTTTGGTACAGTTCTAACACATCACCATCAATTTCAGATGTGCTCAATGGCTACAACGGCACCATCTTTGCATACGGGCAGACGTCCTCTGGTAAAACCCATACTATGGAGGGAGTCATCTCTGACCCACAATTGCATGGCATCATGCCTCGCATCATCAACGATATCTTCCAGCACATCTACAGCATGGAGGAGAACCTTGAGTTCCACATCAAGGTCTCCTACTTTGAGATTTACATGGATAAAATTAGGGATTTATTAGATGGTGAGTTGCATCACATGCATGAGATTTCCACGTATAAAGTAAGATAGCTTGTTATTTAATGCTTCATAGCAGTGAAGGTAATGCTATTAATACCAATTGGTTTACTGCTATTATAAAATTGCTAGACCTAGGCTGTTACTGATAATTGTAATATATATTATTTAATAACATTTACAATAGCTACAGATTCTATCGTGTTGTTCTTATAAAATATTGCATTCTTCATTATCAAGAGTAGAATGAAGGTTGCTGTCTTGTTACTTCATAATATATTGAAAATATTAGAGCATTTGACTAACTTGATACTCATCATCAGTAGCTGCCATCTGAAAATATATATAGAAATAAAAGTGTTATGTTAAACACTGTGGAGCACTGAAAAATTAAAATTAATTGGTATTGCTTAAAGGATGGAGAATTTTTTTTTAAACTGTATTACATAATTGAACATACTATCAGCCCAGCGCAAAATATGACTGGTGTGAGCAGTGGAGATTGCAAAGTCATTCAGAGAAGGATTAATCTGATGAATGTCACTGCTCTGGGGCAATTTCAAGTAGGATGTACTGATTGATCTAACTGTAATAGAAATATTTGCATATATTAGATGGTTTTATGATGGTGCATGGCTTTTGATTGTACTGATACAACAATTTCAACGTATGAATTTTATATTGGTTGAAGGCCAGGATGCCTCCTTTACTGCAAAGCAATGTCTTACCAATACATATGTAGCCAATGCTAGGCTGCATACTGTAGGGAGACCACCTGCCACCTCAAAACTCACATTGGTGAACATGAGGCCTTGTCCATCTGCATAAGCAAAACATTGCCCCCCCTCCCACCATAGGATCAGAAGTCAAACTAGAACCAAAGCATCCAATATTGGAGAATGGATTTGAAATATTTGAATCAACAGACAAATCAAATTTTAAACTGCTTGAAAGCATTATCATTTGCCTGACTTGCCTCCCTGAATGACTAACAATCCTGCACATCTTTGAATATTTGGTACTAGACTGATGGTAAGTTCAGTTTGGTCTCCTAGTTATTCAATTTAAAATTTCCCATCTATTCAACCATCCAAATTAATTTCAATGGCTTGGTGTTCCATAGGAGTTTTTTGTTTAGGCTGATTTTAAATTGCTTACATTAATATGCCCTTATATTATATTCTTTGTACAATTTCATATGTTTACTACTGATGATGCGTGTTGGTTCACACATGTTGAATAAACTATTTTGAATTTATTATGACAAGTAGATGTTTTTAGCAGCCTCTATTCTACACCTCTTATCTAGATTGCAGTTTCCCAGCAATACTTCTTCATTATTGGTTTCAGATCAGAAAATAGTGAAACACAGTAATCACTATTTGACCATCTTTTATTTGGTGCAGCTTAAATTTTTTTATATGAATTTTTAATTATATATATACTCATGGACAGAATGCATGTGTTATCTCAATATGTGGTAAAATTAGGGGATGAACTTGTGAGCTATCCTGTGAGAGCAGTGGATGAACATGAGAGCTATCCTGTGAGAGCAGTAGATGAACTTGTGAACTATCCTGTGAGAGCAGTGGATAAACTTGTGAGCTCTCCTGGGAGATCAGTGGATGAACTTGTGAGCTATCCTGAGAAATCAGTGGATAAACTTGTGAGCTATCCTGTGAGATCACTGGATTAACTTGTGAGCTATCCTGTGAGATCAGTGGATGAACTTGTGAGCTATCTTGTGAGAGCAGTGGGTGAACTTGTGAGCTATTCTATGAGAGCAGTGGATGAACTTGTGAGCTCTCCTGTGAGATCAGTGGATGATCTTGTGAGCTCTCCTGTGAGAGCACCGGATGAATTTGTGAGCTATCCTGTGATGGGAAATGACAAATGTCAGTGCTCTCTCTCAAATGGAAGACAAGCATCTTACATAAAGCTGCATTGTACTTTATTTATTGAAGTTTGTTTATAGTTTTTTCTGTAAAATAGTCCACTTGACAATTCTCATTCAAGCGGGATCATTCAAAATGCTCAAGGCTTGTGAATAATCTATGGGTGCAGTTAATTAGCTACCACTGTAAGAAGAAGGGCTGCTAGGTTGTGAGTGCTGAAACAGAAGGTTCAAATAGCAGAGATGTTGAAGAGTAGAGATTTTGATGAGTGGTTGTAGGCGTGGTCGACCGTAGCCTGTGACAATCATTGAAAAAAAGTGAAGCACATGATGAGATAGGTTGGTGTTCCAAAATTTTGAGGAGAACAGGAAGATGTTCTGGAAAGAAGTCAAGAGGGTGAGGAAGAGGAAACAGGGAAGGAAGAAGGTGGTTAAAGATGTAGCTATATCACTGATGGTTCTTGGAGAGTGGTGATGTTCTGGATAGATGAGCTTGCCATTTTTTTTTAATGTTTAGAATGTGTTGGAAGCTTAAATTATTGCTATGCACAGGGGTGCATGGATGCTGGTTCTGGAAGCAAGAATAGTTGCATGCTCTAGTAAGGAAGAGGATCATTGATGCCGTAGTTTAGATGAAAGCAAGGAAAACCCCTTGGTTTGGGCGGCGTTGCAACAGAGTGCTTGAAAAGAAGTAGAATGGTGGTGGTCAAGTGGTTTGTGGAGCTACTAAATTCCTGTTTTGTTTCGGGCATGGTGCTGATTGAGTGGTGCAGTGCTTGTTTTGTTCCGCTGTACAAGGCCAAAGGAGATGCAAATGGATGCAGCAGCTGTAAAAATGTTTGTTTGTTCTGCATGGTGGGTAAGATATAGAGGAGAGTGCTAATCAAGAAGATAAGAGATTGTACAGATGGAGCGATTGGCGAGGAACAGTGTGGCTGTTTCAGTGTTCTGATCAGGTTTTTGTGATGACACAAGTCGGTGAGAAGTGCCATGCAAAGGGAAAAGAAAGTTCTGGTTGTTCATGGATCTTGAAAAGTTTTATGAAAGAGTCGACAGGAAGGCATTGTAGAGGGTGTTTTGCTTAGATGAAGCTGGCAAAAATTGGTTGAAAGTGTGCAGAGTTTCTACATTGGCAACTGAGCATGTGTCAAAGTAGGAAAATATACAAGTGCTTGGTTCTCAGTGTAAGGGGACTGAGATAAGGTTGTGTCATCTTCCAGCCTGTTCAATCTCGACAGGCTTGGAGTGGTCAGGGAGGTATAGGCAAGTGTACTGGGTCAAGGTTTAGTTGTTGAGTGCAAATTGACGTAGTTGACAGGCGAGTCAATTTCTGTTTATGGACGATGCAGCACTTGTGACATTTAAAGAAGTTATGTTGACTAGCATTTTAGTATCTCACCTTTGTATCTCACCTTTGCAGCCCCCCACAGCCCCAACAGCCCCGCCAACAGGGCACGCAGGCATGGGAGGCAGTACACCTCAGCGCGCCAGCAATCAAAATGAACAGCACTGTACAAGTACTGCAGCAGGACGCTGGTCGGAATGCGCTCAATAGGTCCAAAGAAAACAAAACAATGAAGACAGTCCACAACTGCACACAACCGTTGACAACACAAACAAAGCAACAACATCACATCAAATTTAGTCTAGCAAAACTCATACAACACTGCCCCCAATTCCTCCGCCAGGGCCCTCTAGAAGCCGCGAAGTGAATCACACTGCACCACATCAGCGGGCAGCCGGTTCCAAATTTGCACACAGCGAGAATAAAAGAATCTCCGTTTATAGTCAGTCTGACAGCAAGGAACCACCAGCTTGAAAAGATGCCCACGTGTGCCAACATCCGGAGCTCTCTCAAACAGAGCAGACAAACCTGAATCAACAGAACAGTGAAAAATCTTCCAACACTTCACAAGATCAGAACGCAACAACCTTCCCCTCACAGAAAACAACTGC
>SDVV010012854.1:0-15314 GCA_016164225.1 Gammarus roeselii | reverse complement strand
CGACTAGTGGCTGATTCTGACGTGGGCTGAAACAGATTTTCGCCAGAATGTCACTGGCGGATATGACAGTGGCTGGTGTGACTGAGGAACGCTATGAATGTTCGCTGTTGAAAAATGGTACCGTAGGTAGGTAGTCGGAACAACTTGGGGCTGATAAGGCAGTTGGCGGAGATGATAGTGGTTGATCTGACGTTAGCTATAAAAGAATTTAGCGCCAGGGATAGCGACCCCTTCATACATAGAGCCAATAAAGCGGATGATGCATCTTCTTCAAAATCTATATCCGAGCTGGAAAAGATGTTGATGCTGACAACACATTAAGAATACTGGACGATTGAATCAGATAAAAAAAGTAATCATTTATGTTCAGAAAGTTGTTCATCAAAAATCCTTTATCACCTCTCATAAATTTACCGGCTGTAGGGGTGTGCAAGGGGTTGAAGTTAGATAGATTTAGAGTGTCAAGATAGATAAAGAAGTGCAGTGTTATCCTGCTAGTTAGAACTGTAAATAATATTTTTCTTTTTTTGAGATGGTTATACTGCAATCTTAGGGCTTCACAGTGTATTTACAAAATACACTTTTTTTGGTTTATTTCTGATTTGTTTTGCCCAAGTGCTGCTGTTTCCGAGAAATTTGTTTACATATTATTATTTTATATAATTTTCTGATTATTTTTCTAAGCAGATCATGTTCTTGGATGGAGTTATCACTTTGTGTAGCTATGTTCTCAAAGTGAAAATTACTATTTTTCTAGCCTAAATATAAGAAACTATGAAAATTTACTTACAAGTAGCTACAGCAAGTTCATTTTATTGAAGCTGAAAAGATTGTTTCTCTGTCATAAATATATGTATGAAGGAGGTTTCTAATATTTATATCATAAACCTTACCGTTAATATCATAAACCGAAGAATAATCCGTCATTAACCACATTTATCGGTAAAAACGTGACCAGAATGATTGGTCTAACCTTAAAATCTAGCCCCCCTGCTACTTCCCGTCTATTAATTTATTTTTTCATTCATTTGTCAATACAAAGACTTATATTGTCACCCTGAACTAAGCCTTGTCACTCTGAACTAAGTTTTCGACTACTTTGGTACAGCAACAACATATAGCTAATAGCAATCTCAAAAATCATTGTACACTGCCATTCACGTTGATCGTCAATTGACACATCAGCTGTTGCTCATTACAACCTCAAAAGCAAGTACTACTCCTACACAGACTTTGTTTACCGTATAAATTGTTATCTACTTCAGGTAACAATTCTTTTTTCCGCAGGTTATGGTGTTGAAGTGCATGAGCGGGGTGATTTTCAAAAACACCATCCGATGCATGCTCAAGCAAGTGACACAAACCGTGGTCCAAGTTCTCCAACAGCCGGTTGGGACCACAATAACGCCAGCACACCAAGTTGGCGTTTGAAAATCGCAGCGGCTTGCACCCCTTGGTCAAATTTAACCTTTTACTTGCACACTGTTAAATTCCAAATTCGTTTGAATTGAAGCTACACAAATTGGTTTCCTTATTTCAGGGGAATTTCCCATTAGTGTACAGAGCTGCACAGATGAAACTATCCAACAGGAAGGGGTGGATATTTGGGAAGAGTTATCCTGGCATGCAATACAGCATCAAACGATTTGGTGGAGTAATTAAATTCAACGTATTATTTACGAAGTTTAATTTTGTTTCGTTGGTGAAACATCACAGAAAATCTAGTTTCCGTGCCATGGTCTCCCAGGTCCAATGGGGGTATAATGTAGTTTTATTGCTTCATCCATCAGTCATACCTGAATTCCTACATTCAAACTGCAAATGCTTTGTCAATCATGCATGGATTTTGAAGTGTAGAGCCAAATGAAAGGAGAACTCCAAACCCAGAGCACCAATTTCTTTTTCCAAATTCAATTCGGTTTTCACAGGAGAGAGTTTTTGAACCTGGAAATTTCTCAATTATTTTTCTTTACGTCTTGTTTTTAGTATTCAACTAGTTTGTCTGCAAATACTGCATGATTTTATACACCTCAAAACATAGAATGGAACACTCCACAGAGCTACAGCAGCTTATTCCGTTTTTTTAGGTCCGAGCATGGCAATTATTGGGCTAACTTTTTATTCAAATTTTGGTATTTCAGATCATCAAAACTTGCTGATCCAGGCGGTTCATAGTTCAAACGGCGAACCTTGTTTATTTTCAATATGGAAAAGACTATGCGTAGGAGACATGATTGTTTCGCAGTGACGGGCGATGTCTATCTTTTGGCTTTGACGAAAGGCAAGTAGCGTGAGATCACTCCGTGTTTCTTCGCAAGGAGTGCTGGGGCCACATATCTGTTGCATATTATAAGTTATAGCAGCTTCTAGGGCAAATATTTATATCGTAATCATTCTCAATGCCAGAAGACAATTATTCGGCTCACTAGAAAACAAGATCACTCATAATCAAACCCAAGTTTATGGTGAAAACTACAACAAATTTCAATTCACAAGTTACAGCAAAATAATTTGCTAAATGAAATTTAGACTATAGCTTGTGTCACTGGACTATTTCATTATATTTGTTTATGTTGCCGACGCTCTTAGTTTCCGACATTCAAGATCCAGCGCCACCGCAATGAATGGAGTGGGTCGCATCGGTCCTCAGCTGCTTCACGAGACTGAAGCACAAGGAGCAGCTACAAGGTATGCGGCCTCAGTCATTCGTTACATAGAGTGGTTCATAGTGAAAGTCGAGAAAATAATTCCAGTTGATATCTACAACTATGATGTAAATCTGTAATTTTTAGGTATTCTGTGAATCATATATGATGCTTCATTGGTAGCCAATTGTCCTCAAACACGAGATGAAAATTTCACTTATTGTCCTCTAAAGTAACATGTTGGCCAAAACCGATGCAGAACAATTGTTTCTCCTTAGATATAGCTTGGTTGTAATTCATATGCAATTCCACCCGTACTTGATATTCAGAACGTAAAAAATCAAAGTAGTTTCTCATCCAACTGGTGAGAAATGAAATTTATATTTATATCCATGCCATGACTTCATGAGTAAATACTTATTTCTGGTAGCTGCGTGCATATACAAAATCAAGGTCGAATCCCCAGGAAGGTGTGACGGAACGCAAGACACGACACACACTTCTCTCACTAACTCATTCACATAACATAACTAAACCATTTAGCGCTAATGGGTCCGGCTAAGTGCCCTCGACACAGGCTTCAGAACAGAAGTGAGGTCCGAGATCGGTATCGGTGGCAGTAACCGACAGCTTAAACTGAATTGCCCTGCAGTGTCACTGTTGCCGGACTCTTACCAGACCACGTCCATCACGTTTCCCAACGGGACAGATGTATAAAAAAACGAGTTTCTCGCCTACCCACGTCCATTCATGCATTATACTTCTCAAACCCATTATGGGTAGCTGCCCGTTGAGTGTGCGCAAATAATCTTATGCCATTATTTCTTGAGCAGCTAGGTGTGTGGCAATTCCGCCGTTCATTCCTCAAACGCCCATTTACTGAAGACTTCTGTGCAAAATGCATCCCCAAGGGAGCACGCTAGTGTCACAATCCAGTGTTAGCAAAAAAGGCTTCAGTCACGAACCGAAATCCACTGCTGCAGCTGGCAGCAATATGTCTTGCCAAACGTAGGGCTACAACAAACCCTCACGAGGAGCAACTCTCACCGACATGGAGGGATGCCCATTCACTAACTTCGAGGGAAGACGAGATTGAGATTGGTCCACAGAGTGTGCTCACCTTTCCATCCCGGGGATATCAGCCGACATGTCCTTGACAGGATAACACTTATTTATAATGCAAGTGTTTTTGTACATCGGACATCAGTGATTGAGCACAAACCGCAGCGCCACACCATTTTTTGACTTGTGTACGAGCAATCATAGCACCCTGAACACAAAGTACTATGTCATCATTCGTAACATGTCTCATGTTTTTTATTGCGACGTTACGTGAAACTATCCGACGCCTGGTTGAAAAGTGCAGTTGTGTGGGAATATAAACTGAAACCTTGATTATCTTGATCGAATGTGTCAACATATGGTGTCTAGTTATTACAAGTATCAGACGATGCTGATAGGCAGGATTGTGCCGCTGGGGTGGTCGATGCCTTGTTTCGCTATGCGATTCCTTGGTTCTCTTTACACCAATTTTTAATAGGCCTGGGAATTTATTTGTTATACGAATTTTCATTTCATGCAACTACTACTGCAATAACGATCGCTCGCGCCCGAGAGGCGGCAATATTGGGTGATAGCTTGCATGCAGATGAGGACGCTCCTTGCCACGTGACGGGGGAAGATTGTGGTAGGGATTCGGATGAAACTTCTCTTCTGTTATTGGAAAAGGTGCGAAAACCTGCTGCTTCGTATGCGGTGAAAGTGCACAAACTTAAAATTTTAAAATCTTTCGACATTTTTTCCCGTTGTCTTTTGATGCTTGTATTTGTCTTTTTCTCCCATCTCCCATGTATGACTCCCATCTCTCGTCCATGCATCGCATGCCCCGTCAGATATGCGGAAAAAATACTTACCTCTCTTGAATATATGATGGATCCTATTGATTATGTTATGTTGCTGATATTTCGTATTGTTATATCATTGGTGACACAGGTGTTCATTTCCGTTAGAAAGAAAAAATTGAGACGCTAGGGAGCCCCCTGGCTAATTGTTTTATATTCGTGATACAACAAAATGTGATTATCTTCAACTTTGTCCCCCATTCAGTTTGTGGACTTCAAATTATTTTTTGTTGTGTAATTAAGATGGAAGAGGGTGAGAAAGGGAGAGACCGGAAAGGAGGAAGTGGTGAAAGATTAAAATCGCCAGTTGTTGTTGGAAAGTGGTGATGTACGGAAGAAGTGGGCCGAGTATTTTGATGAGTTGTTGGATGTCGAGGATGACACAGAGGCTGACATTGTTGCTGTGAGTGGTGGTGCTCGGATGCCAGTTTTGGGAGAAAGACTTGTGGCGGACATTACCAGGAAAGAGGTGCAGTAGGCATTGGAGGTGATGAAAGCCGGGAAGCCCCTGGCTTAGATGGCGTTGCGACCGAGTGCCTGAAGAAGGGTGGAGTAACGATTGTCGAATGGTTAATGAGGTTACTGAACTTGTGTTTTGTGGCAGGCGTGGTAGCAATTGAGTGGCGCAGTGCCTGCATTGTTCCGCTATATAAGGGCAAATGAGATAAAAATGAATGTTGCAACTCGAGAGGTATCAGTCTGTTATGTGTGGCTGGTAAGTTGTACGGGAAAGTGCTGATCAAAAGGATTAGAGACTGTACGGACTGCGTAATTGGAGAGGAACAGTATGGCTTTAGGAGGGGTAGGAAATCAAATTTATTCCCGTACCGAATACTAACTGTACAGGCTGGTCCCTAGTTTGTGCTGGGACCTTGAACCGCGCGTTTGTTTAGCTTTGATATTGGTGATCGTGTAGCGTTAACTGTAGAGTCACTATAGCCAGCTAATAGGCCAGCATGAGTGAGCCCCCTGGCCCCTAGCGCGAACCAGGGGGCCGATGGGGAGTAAAAAAAAATTCCATTTAGGAGGGACCAGCATCCCATCCAGAGTGCCGAAGACCAAGATTCCAACGGCCAGGAACGTCCGCCTCTCCAAGATGACCAGCGCCACCTTGGCGGAAGACGACCGGAGGGACGGCCGCATCAACGAGTTGACCAAGAACGTTCAGGAAATATTAGATCTGCTAAGCCAAACGACCGGCATCTCTGAACAGAAAGCAGACGTTCTCGCCGCACAACCTAGCACAATTGACGACCGTCTAACAAGACCCGAGGGTTTGCCAAGACTATTTTCCTCCATATCCACGAACTAGTTAGGAACAAACTAACTAAAGAACCCGCAACTTACACAAGTACCTCAACCTCTACGTCCGACGACAACTTCGACAACTCATCACCCCACAAAAAAAAACTGAGCTCTAAGGGCTGCAAGGAGGAAGCAATACACGTCATTCAATGAACACAACTTGTTCAACAATAGTCATACCTTTCCCGAACATCTAATGATCACGTTCGACGCCAACGACAGACCGGATATTTGTCCATCCACTCTGCGAAAAGAGCTGGGCTGTTTCCATGGCCGTCCAATCCTGAGCGTCGTCACCAGCGGCGACGAAGGTTTTGCCATCAGAGAAGACACAAAACTTCAAAGTGACACGATTATCTCCAAAACCAGACTCTGTGAAAAGTCATGCAAAATAGTGCCACACCCGACTTTCTCTACATGTTAAGGTTTGATTTACGTCAAGATATTCCGAAGGAGGAAATCGAGGAGTATATCACTGAACTCGTTCAATATGAAGACTGCGTTGTCGAAACTAAGGTCGCACCGAGGATCACACAAAGGAGAAGGACTACCACAGCCCTAATACTAAAAATCAACTGCCCTGCTCCACCAAAATATCTAGACATTCCTTTCTGCGTCACCAAAACCAAGGTTACACCATTTGAGAGACGTCCGATAAGATGTTATAAATGCCAGATATACGGACACACGAGAGGAAACTGCAATGGTAAGCTCATACTACTCCCAGGACGACCACGACAAACGGGAAAATCCCAGTCGTGCCAGTCCGAAGAACAGCACTGTTTTTATTGCAAAGTAGACGGACCCCCCACCGGACACAGAGATAGCCCAGAGGAGGAGACGGAGAGAATGATCCTCCAATACCAGATAGATCACGGGGTCGAGCGACGAGAGGCTGTAGTCTCGATGCGCTCTTCCCAGAATGACCCTCCTACACGGGAGTGGAGACCGGCACCATTTCCCACCCACTTGCTCATAACGTTCAACAAAAGTGGTGCAAGCAAAGATGCCTTTTCAACTAATCCATTTATAATGATGAAGTCACTCACCGAGCAACTAGGAGGAAAACCAAAAAAAATTCAACGACAAGGAAAGAGATATCTGGCCTACGTCGTAGAACGTGAGCAAAGTAATGTTGTACAAAAGATTACCCACATAAACAAACTCAAAGTTACAGTTGAAATACATCCGTCCTTCAACGATACCAAACGAATTAAATACACCTCCCGTTACACGCCTTCAACAGACCTCAGTGCTTTCGCTGAAGGTCTAGCTGAAGATTACGGAGTTACCGAAGTCCGTCAAGCGACATTGATAAAATCACGTAACGCAAGTTCTACTGCATACCAAATTACCTTCACAGGACACGACGCACCGGAATGCATAGTAATCCCGCGTGAACAAGGAAGAATCAAAACCTACCCAGTTGCAACATGACCCAATGTGCAAAAAATGCCTTGAATACGGCCACGTCATCGCATACTGCCAGTCACATACACCCCAACGTTCTAAGAAATGCGCTGGCGAGCACGACAGAAAAGACTGCACAGCCCGCCACCCTAAATGCTACCACTGCTCATGCTTCCATGAGGCAGGCAACCGTGACTGCTCAGTATATCTGGACCAAAAAGAAAAAACAATCACCCAAAATGAACGCAGAGTTACACGGAAACAAGCCATTCAAATCTGGAAAGATGATAACCAAAACCTCTTCAATTATGCCAAAGAAGTCAAATCGACAATCTAACCAAACTCCCCTGACGACATCCACATATCATCAGAACAACATCGTAACAACGACCCCCACACTCCTACCTGGCTGCAGTGCTTCCTCACTCAGCCCAGCGACCGCCTCCGCACCAGAGACGCATAGTACTAGAAATTATTTATGCAGAGATCAGGAGGACGACGAGATGGATGCATCCCCCGCAGTCGACTGCAAAGATATAAGGAAACCTCCGATATTCAGGCGAGACTGAGCAAAAAGATCAGTAACAACTCTCAAATAACGGCCCGCCAGGACTAAAACCCAGAACTACCTCCACTTGTCTCAAATGCGGCTCCATTCGTGGAAAACCACTGCGAGGGACAAGATCCCCCGTTAATAAACCCGACTCCCGAACACACAACCAGCGAGAACGAACACGGCCTCGCTGACAGCGCTTATCTCAAAGAACTCATACGCGAGACCTCTGCACAACCAGTCATCTTACCTGGCCCAAATACCTCGCACTCCACACAACCACCCACACAGATAAAAAAAGCTACCACAGAAGAAAAGCGCACTCGCTCACAAAGTAAACACAAAGAGCACACACCTTCGTCTTCCCACAAGAGCACTCACAGCAGCAACCGCAGCAACCACAGCAGACCACCTACCACCGAAGGCAGACACTCCCGTGAACTCTCCCTATCTGAAACCCCTGGTCAAACCCAAAAACGCGAGCACCACACAAGCTTTAGCAAATCATGCGACCACTATAGATCATCAAGGTCAGAGTGCAAACAGCCTCCAAATTAACACCAAAATACTTCAGTCGAACTTCCAGAAACTTTGAAGCAAGAAAGACTAAATACTATCTTTAATCCCCACCCATGAACCTTTGGTGAAAGGCCTCCAAGAGATCAAACTCCGAGAGACCGCCACCTTCAGAATCCCCCAATATATCTTACATCGCCGCGAAGGCCACACCAACGTGACTGCTCACGGCGTAGTGGCACTTATGATCTATCAAAGTCTATCTCAACTCACCCTCCCCCTGAGGACAGAACTCCAAGCTGTCGCCATAGAGCTTGGAGTTCTGTCCCCCTTCCCCTGCGTTTCAAGGTCAATAACAGTGGTATCCATCTACTCATCACGAAGCCACGACCTCTCGGAAGCACTAATGGCCGAATTGCTAAACCAACTGCCCTCACCATTGCTCCTCCTTGGAGACTTCAACAGCTACCATGTAACATGGGGATGCGTGAAAACAGACCTCAGGGGAGTGATAGTGGTTAAAACCATAAACACTCACAACCTGGTCCTTCTCAACGACGGACAACCCACCCGAATCACCCCCGAAAGTGAAACTGTCATTGATTTATCCATATGCTTCCCCACTATAGCACCCCAACTCGTTTGGGGAGTTTTGCCTTCAACACACGACAGCGACCATAACCCAGTCATCATATCGCTTCTTACCAACCAACCAAATAACCCTGCCCTAAAAGAACTTCGATTCTACTACCGGAAAGCCAGCTGGGTGGAATACTCAGCACGCATCGCGTGGAGTGATATGGACAACCTCCTCGAAAACCTCTCGGAACACAAAATCGTAGCCCAACTATACGAAAAGTTTCAAGATGCAGCCGAGACAAGCGTTCCCCAATATGCCCCTTCAACCTTCTTTCCGATACCATGGTGGTGCCGAGAGGTGCAAGAAGCAAGAGATAAGCGTGAAAGGCTATACCACGCCCACACGGCTGCTTTCCGGTGGCAGATGGTCTTGCGAGAAAGCGAACGACTTGACTTTACTTTTAGAAACGAAGAAGCCTACAACAGACCTTTCTCCCTCCACAAACTACAGAGCGCTCTAGACCATACACGGGAAACTTCACTTGGGCCAGACCGGGTACACATCAACATGTTCAAAAATCTCCCAGGAGGCGCCCATGAGAACTTATCAAAAGTGTTCAACCCTCTGTATTCAAACTCATTTTTTCATGATCAATGGCGGGAATCTATAATTATCCCAATACCCAAACCCGGGAAAATCCACGGAGACCCACATAACTATCGCCCCATCGCACTTACCAGCATCCTCAGCAAGAACATGGATAGTATGATGAATACGCGCCTTATCGACTAGCTTGATATGCATGCAGACCTGAACAGCATCCAGTGTGGCGGCGGCAAGCGCCCCTCTAAGACGGACCACCTTGTAAGACTGGAATCTGCCATTAGACAGGCATTTGTCCACGGGAACATGTGGTTTCCATTTTTTTCGACGTGGAAAAGGCATACGATACTACCTGGAAATATGGCATTATGAAGGATCTCCAACGCAAAGGGCTGTGAAGCCACTTACCACGTTATATCCACCAATTCTTGCAAATCGCACCTTCAGGGTTAAGGTCGACGACACCCTGGCACCATCCTATTCGAAAAAGATGGGCGTCCTCCAAGAAAACGTCCTCAGTGTAACTCTTTTTATACTCAAAATTGACCAGATAGCACACATTCTCCAGCGCGACGGAAGATTGCTTTCATCACTATACGTGGACGACTTACAAATAAGCTACAGGCACCCTAGCCACTTAACAATTCAACATAAACTAAATAAAGGTCTAAATCTAGTCAGAAACTGGGCCTCCTTGAACGGATTCCGATTCTCGCTCTCCAAAACAAAAAGCAGCACTTTACTCCTGTGCCAGCTTACACCCTAAACCAGCCCTAACGCTTAACAACACTCCGCTAGTATAAGATGAATCAATAAAACTCCTCGGTCTTGTGCGGGACCCTAAACTCACATGGCGACTTCATATTCATATTGCAGCCCTGGAGACTTGCTGCAAAAAAATAACCGGACTTATCCTCTCTGTAACATCCTTGAAATTCGGAGCTGATATGGACACCGGCAGGACGTTATTCAGAACAATAATACGCTGGCGCATTGACTAAGAAGCAATTGTTTACGGTTCAGCAGTCAAAACCACCCTTGAATCATTCTCCATCATAGTAAATAACGCCCTGCGTATCACAACCGGTACGTTCCGTTCCACACCCATCTAATCCCTGAACGTTCTTGCTAACAAGCTTCCTCTTTCGCTCCGAAGAGACAGACTCTCACTTCAGTACTATTTCAAGACAAAGAGCCACATCAATAGCCCAGAACTCAGTGACGTCACCAACATTTTTGATAAATGCCTCTTTTCAGCTAAGAAGGAACATATGCCCACCCTTTTCTCTACGCGTGGACAACTTATTAGCCTCGCCGAACATCAGTCGCAAAGCAATCAAGCCTTCGTTCTCTTATCGTGTACCCTAAAGCAACTACTTCAACCAACGCGTGCCGGAAGGAATTCCTAAGACTACTTGAGGAAGAATATCCAGAGCACCATTGACGGCTCCAAAACCGCGGACGGAGTTTGAGCCGCCGCTGTGTGCCCCACATGAGGCCTCGGTGTTCTCTGCGGAGCTCCACGCACTCGAACTAGCCATCTCTATCGCCAAAAAAATCACTTCCCCAAATATGTCGTATTCTCACACAGTCTTAGTGTCCTCATCCAGCTTAAAACACTGCTCTACGAACATCCCGCTCTACGTAACATGCAGCACGATCTCTTTGTGATGAACGAGACGGGTCAGGCAGTGGAATTCTGCTGGATCACCGGGCACGCGGGAATAAGAGGAAACGAACTTGCGGACTTGCTTGCTATACTAGCATAAAATCACCATGAACAATTTTTCGCCAAACATTACCGGGACTGGTTCCCGATTATCAACTTTCATATAACATCCCGATGGGATGAAATGTGGCAACAGAGTGGACAGAAAAGACCAAGTGTTCATCAATCGCTTGTGCACGGGACACAAGTGGATAACTCACAACTATAACTGGCGACATGCCACGGGTTAAATTGATTAATAACGACTGACGTAGAAATCGAATCAAGGTTGAAAAATCATCATGAGCGTGTCTGGAAATCAAGACTCGTGCAAGACGAATGTGTGTGGAGTATCTACTTTTAATACTGCATGTAAATTGTTATGTAACTGTTTATATCAAATGAAAAAAATATCTTAAATATGTATGTTTGTCATTACCCCCCTAAACATTCAGAGGGCACAGCATCGAAAATACATATATGCAACATGACATGCGTCATGTTCCTTCTTCGTCATTCGTTATTAATCAATTTAACACGTGGCATAGATTCAATTAATTTCTTGTTATTTTCTCCGATTGTTTTATCTACAGCATTCGTCATGATTTTCTCTTCAGATACTTTGTATCTATTCCGCCAGTTATGGTTGTGATACTTTGTATCTATTTCGTGACGGCTCAGTAGCCGTCACGAAAGGTTCTGCGGTCAATCGTTCACCAAAGTTGCGACAATAACGCAACGTTATACGTATTTTATTGTTGTAGCAGTGTCATGATGCGTGTTATTGTAGACGGATATATATTATGTGAATAGTTTGTAGAGTGTTTCCATGCTAGTTGGGACATATTTATTACATGTTATGTGCCAGTCATAGCCGCCGGTCAGTATTGTGGTATTCTCACATGGTCATACATGATGATTGGTAAGTGCCACTACCTCCCCCAATTGTCCGAGCGGCAAACATGTTTCATCTGTTTTTTGCGTGTTAGGTTATGTTATCTTGTGATTTATACATTGATCGTATACCAGGGCTGCTTTGATACGTGGGTGATACCGTGTGTTATTCATAAGATATTCCAGAACGCCTCTATCTCATCCTCCTTCTCTTCAATTTTCAATAATTTATTTTTGAGAAAGGATTTAGGCATTATATCCAGGAACGTTCGAATGATTGCATTGACATCCGGGGTTATCGTTGTCTTATTTACCAATAAACTTTTGAGGAGATCAAGTACGTGAATACGGCTTTGGACATTGGAATAAGTAACAAACCCATTCGAATCAAATATAAGTGCTGAGTTGGTTTTAAGATAGTGAAGCAAACTTGTGGATAGTGTCTTAGCAACGGGCGGTAATGCGGCCGTTTATATTACTGCAACATCATCGCCATTATGTGGGTCCTTTTGTTCGATCGGTTCCGGTGTGCGGCAAGGCGCATCTCACACCCTCATTCGCTCACACTCACACAACTTAACCCTTTTGTGCTAAAGGGTCCGGCCGGTACTCCCTCAACATACACTCTGGGTCACGAGTGCAGTCCGAGGATCCGTCGTCAGCAGCAGGGCCCGACAGTATTCACTGGTTTACCCCCGTCGCACCATAATGGCCGCGCCCCCCCCCCCACCCACGACCATCCCGACAGCGGGGTGCCAAAGGCGGAAAAGCACATCAGAGCAGTGTCAAAATTAACCATTCACAACCATTTTCCACTCACTATTGCGATAGAGGCCGTTAATGAAATTAAATAATTTAATGATATTGCAGGTGATGTATTCAAATCTGGCATCTCGTCCCCACGCCTAGTCAATCATTGACTGTGATACGTACTGCTTTGTTCCGCCATTTCTGGCCCTGTTGTGACATATAAGGGTGCAGAGCTACCGCCCGCCAATATGATTTGTTGTAAACTTATCCATCTTGGACTTTGGAACTAGGTAGTAAACCGATTCATCCATGGATAATTTTTGTCAAAAAACTGACTGCTGTGGGTAATAGTAAATTTAACAGAAACCCTCCACGCACTGTTGTATAATGTTTTCCTTTTGGACTCGGAAGATTTACTCCCGGACGATTTACAGCCTAATTGTTTTATTAAAGAGTTGAATTTATTTACCCGTGACTTGGTAAGTTTATCACAGACCAATTTTCCGCTCTCTATATTTTTAAATATTTCGCAGATGATTTTAACTTCTTTATCACTTAAATGTTTGACAAGTTGACTGCGTTGGGATGACTTTAGTTGATTTACTTTATAATAAGAATTCAATTTAGGTTTCAAAGTACGTTTATCACACATCACGACACGACGTTTCCTTCATTAATCCACGCTGGTTTGCTGTCTGGATAATCCATATATATCACGTAGATTTGCTTTCTTCCTCGTTTAATTCGGGTCTTCAATACCTTGATGGCATAAATATCAGGTTTGCCACTCTGAACTAATTCCTGCCTATAAGCAAGACCTTTGATGGGTTCATCAGTATCGAGGTGTATTATTTCATAGGTCAGAGGGTTATGTTTTTGATTAACACGTGAAATACGAAACACTTCCTCCGTGAACTTTGGTTCGTGTCCTCACCTAAATGTCTTGAGATTGGGATCACTGCACTGTAAGCGTACGTACGCTCTCACCTGTAGTTGTGTACTAGGCACTTTAATTCTTTTACGTCGTATTTTATACATTTCAACCAGCAAAGCCTGAATTTACTTCGGATCGTTCAACAAATAAACGTCAAGTGGGTTTCGTCCCTTTAATGATGAATGTGGTGTCATATTGTAGGTCGTTACAAGTGCTTGCAAATCATTTATATAGCGTTCAGTCTTTTTTGCATGCATATATTTTCTTAACTTAAATTTTATAGTCCGTATAACGCGTTCTGCTGGGGATGCTTTGCTGATCTTGTTGTATGTGTATTAAATGAATATGTTTTTTCTAGCTAAATATGCTTTTATGTTTCTATTTGTAAATTCGCTGCCCTGATCTGAACAAATCCGAGTTGGTGGCCATACTAATTCACTTAATTTTTTGTCAAATGCTGCAATCACATTTTTATATGTAATAGCTTTCAAGGGTTGTACACAGAGATATTTGCTGCAATCAATAAATATCTAATGCCGTCATTTTTAGATGCATAATCTTTCACATAGGCAGCATCTGCACAGAGAATCGATCCAGGACGCGCAGCTGTGAGCATACGTCTGCTGAATTTCAAGGGAGCTTGTTTAAATCGTGTGAATGTTTCTGATGCCTGTATGAATTTTTCAACATCGCGTCTTGTTGTAGGGCCTTCACGCTAGAGTACGACCCAACAGCCTCCGGATTGTAGTAGACACTTTCCATTCTCATTCACTACTAATCTCAAAACGGGCATACATTATATTTTATTGAGGCAACATTTGTTCAAATTCATGTTGTCCTGCAATTTGTGCTCTAATGAAGTTTCGGAGTACTTGGATGTGTGAAATCAACCAAGATGTGACCAAATGTTTTTTGTTCCACATGTAGCTTATACAATGAGATGAACGATTCAATCTTATCTTTTGAAAAAAAATGTTTTACCAAAATAACGTAATTGATTGATATCGCGCATGCGTAGGATAAGGAAATGTGTGGTGTGAAAGAGTGTTTGGTTCAAATATATCGCACTGATAAATGCGTGTCTACCCCGACAAACACAGATGCAATAATACGTTGAGACGCTGATTCCATCATGAAGTCATCGTACACAACAAGTAGTTTACACGTAGTTTTCTTCGCTAATAGATCGAAAGCGAGTGGTCCTGCATGAATTTTTAATTTTTCATGTTTCCTTAGAGGAAAGTGCTCTGATCCTGCAACGACGAATTCATCGAAACTATCAATGTATTTACTAATTAATTTACCTATAAGGACGCTCTTCCCACTGGATGAGTACCCTCTCACAAACAATCGCGCGGGTTTGACATAGAGGTTGATGTCTGCAAACCTAACAGTCTCCATTCTCCCCACAAGCTATAGGCAACTAACTATTTTTCATTAAACTTTTAATTTATATATATATATTTTTTTTCTGACAACAACCTTTTTTCAATTAACCTTCAATTTATATATATT
>SDVV010012853.1:0-15315 GCA_016164225.1 Gammarus roeselii | reverse complement strand
TACGGCTCCCTCTAATACAGGAGTCGACCCTAGTGCACTTGACGCTACTACGTCAGTGATAATATAAGGGGTACGGCTCCCTCTAATACAGGAGTCGATCCTAGTGCACTTGACGCTACTACGTCAGTGATAATATAAGGGGTACGGCTCCCTCTCATACAAGAGTCGACCCTAGTGCACTTGACGCTACTACGTCAGTGATAATATAAGGGGTACGGCTCCCTCTAATACAGGAGTCGACCCTAGTACACTTGACGCTACTACGTCAGTGATAATATAAGGGGTACGGCTCCCTCTCATACAGGAGTCGACCCTAGTGCATTTGACGCACTACGTCAGTGATAATATAAGGGGTACGGCTCCCTTTAATACAGGAGTCGACCCTAGTGCATTTCACACCGTCACGTCAATGTTAAATAAATTATCGAACTTACCTGCAATAAATTATCGATTTAAACACCCTACTCACGTTTGGGAATATAATTTGTTTGTTTACTCCCGCATGAGAACAGTATCTGTTCTACTCCTTTATATCATTTATCCAGTCCGCATTTACTGATGTCCTAATTTTCTTTGTCTGTTACTTCACTTCGGTTGATGAACTAATTTTTCTCGGAGATTTGACACTGCCGAGACTGCATGAAGTGTGTGCAGAATGAATCGATCAACACACAACATGTCCCCATGGCATAAGTGCTAAAAAAAATTGTCTGTCTTTGTGCGTATGGACCTATATATTATTGGTATCATTAATACAAGTACATGCTTGTCTTTTATTTGTTTGGCATGAGTTTGTTTGATCTTTCCTATATTAACACGCTTGTTTCGGGGCATTTTCTTGATCTGTTTGTCGCTGCTAAATGATACACAGTTCAGCTCACAACTATCAAAGAATAAACAGAATAAATCAGTTCACAAATAATTTTCAAAGGGGACACAAAATAGTATTTAAATGCATAAACCAATCTAATATATTTTTTATGCAATTTACAAACAAATCACGTCTGTATAGACAAAAATTATTTATTGTTTTCTGATTCCAAGTTCACCAAACAGACAAAATCAATACCCCTTTATAAGTGATCACATGCAATTCATTAATCGCATCATTTCAATACAGGGAAAGATAATTGATGACGTATGCGGCGAAGGTGTTTATACATAATCGATCATCATGTCATAGATGACCCCTAATTCTTTAGACGACACCTCGCGCAACTAAGGCAAATAAGCTCACAAAATATTGTAAATAGCATTCGATTTTATCAGGACGCTCGACTGATTTTCCTTTAGTAAAATATTTGAATGCAGCTTTTATTCCCGTTAAATGGTGGTTATAATATTATTTTCCTTCTGTTATTGTGTCTGCTGGTTTCAAGTTATATTTCGTAGGTCTGAGTCTATTTTCATCCCATCCTCCTGGCAATAAATAATGTTCATGTTCACAGAATCAAAGGAAGCCGACTAGCAGCTCAACCTATCACCACGCTTGCTTGTTTGACTGTTTGTTCGTTTGTTTGTTCTTCGTTTTATCGGAGATATGCGACTCCATCCGTCATCTGCTTATAGGTCGCCGGTCTTAGTTCATCCTAATATTCATTAAACGTTTTACCCTCTTAGGAGGAGGGGTATACAGATGCCAATGGGTTCGAGCTAATATACTCGGTTCCTTGAATTTATGCCATTCATTTTGCATCGAAAATAGGGTCGTTTATCAACACTAATTTATTTTATTTCTGTTACAATGTAAACTTGGAAAATAGTGTTATTTATGGGTCTAAAAAACGTATGAATATATATTTTTGGCATTGGGGTGATCGCATAGTGGCTGGTCATTCAAGAACGTCCAAGGTAGCCGGACGGAATCGGCCAGCTGCGTTGGACGTTTCCTGGGTGATATTCGGTGTTTGGTGACATGAACCTACGTCGGCTTTCCTTGTGCTATTGTTGCAGCCAGGCGGCAACTTAAGCTGTGGCAGTATTTCGAACAAACTTTTTCCGGCTACCTTCTGGGTTTTCTGGTCCCTCTGTGTTCATCATACTAAGCAATGGTCGTTTACTTACTGGAGGCGAACGAGGACCCATAAGCGATGCATTGCTGTCCCACGAATAATATGTTTGAAAAAGGTCCTGACGAAGTAGTGCGAGCTTGAGCCACCGGGGACGTCATCTTAATATTATCCTAATGAGTCTCATTTGTCGCTGAAACGCGACTTTTCAGTCCATCTTTTGCCAGCTGGTCATCGGTGGAAGGCTGGTGTATTTCACCCACGAAACTGGTGGGCATCCCGACGTGAAAGTTCTTACACGACATCTCTCACGCCTCTCAAATTTTACCACAGGACGCTGAATCCTCGGATCCAAAGACAATAAACTAAACCAAGACGCGCAGATAATTTGAAGCGCCCTATGGGAATAATCTCATTGCGAATTTTTGTTATCATGTTATTTCTCAAAATAGCCGCCAAAAGAGGTTAGTTGCTGTATCCTGGCTACAATGATGCCACCTTGCGAACTGCCCTGAATTGATTGATGAACTCAAAATATGAGCTTGTGCAAGCGCCTGCGTAGTAATATTTCGTTTCAGTCACTTGTTTAGTAGCGTTGGGCAGCTGGCATATGCTCTATCCCATGCTTATTTTTGCTGTATCTTGACTACGAAATTATTATATACTCCCAGAAACAGTTGACCCAGGGTCTTTAACATCATCAAAAATGCACCTATTATGAAGATCTGAAGAATAAAATGTCATTCCAAGACTAAGAACTGTTTTTCAGTGCTAAGCTGCAAAGTCCCTTAACGACTTGGGTGCTCTCTGCGATTTATATTGTATTATCACATTTCTCTAATATATAGATTAGAGCCAATGTATTAGCCTGCCCGTTCTGTTGGTTTAAGAATTGGTCAAGCAAATAATAACACAATATAGTAACAATAGTGAAATGATTATGAGAAAATAAGATAGTCATTCTCATCTGTTGCTACCATCTGATGAATGTTTAATGTTGCCCAACTATTTAATCCACATGTAATCGAATAATGGCTTAACACATCTCATGCTTATCAATTAAGATTGGAACTCTAACCCTTAGCCATCACTAGTGGTAGCCGTGCCTCGAGCTCCACCGGATTACACTGGCCTAGTCAGATCAAATCCAACTGCAAGCCTCCGGTCTATTCAAGAATTTATTAGAAGATCACCGTAGCTGGCCTCGTAGTAGTCCTCATTTGCCGTTGAGGACTACTCGAATAATTGGCTGTGCTGTTCTCTAGGCTAACTACATACCTGTGTGGGAAGGAATACCATAGCATGGCCGGTGTAGCCAGTATCGGGCTAGGAGCAGTATCTATACATATTTTCATAGTATTTTGTTTAAAGCCTCATTGTTGAAGTCTGACAAAGTAAAGAGAAAATGTATCGTGATACTTCACCAGAGCCCGACACTGGATGTAGTTACTTCACTTGAAAGCTCTGACGGGATTTCCCAGAAAGAACATTGACAAATGTGCGCTGCATGGGCATCAGTGGCCAAACCCGAGCACTGCGAGGGGTCTGATATCATTTTATGCTCGCTTCGTTCATGCAGGGACCCTTCTTTCTCAATAACACAAAGTGATAAACTCAATTTGGATATATAATCTAATTTGATATTGGTCTTTTATAAATAAACGTTGTTCAGATTAGTGTACATTTATGTCTTGTTTTAAGATAAAAATAATAACATACTGTTCATGCATGAATAAAGATTTATTTATTCGTGAATACGATCGAATATTCGAGAATAATATCACATTTATCCCTCACGCCGCGACAACTCTATTGACAAGGTCAACACATCAACAACGAACCTCCTCTCAGCAAGGAATGCCAGGAGCGAAGTCATGCACGATTCAGTAACGACGGTGTTAGGCACAGTGTCGTGAATGAAACAGGAACAACGGTGTTGGGCACAGTGTCGTGTTTGATACAGTAACAACGGTGTTAGGCAGAGTGCCATGTACGATACAGTAACAACGGTGTTAGGCACAGTGCCATGTGCGATACAGTAACAACGGTGTTAGGCACAGTGTCGTGAATGAAACAGGAACAACGGTGTTGGGCACAGTGTCGTGCTTGATACAGTAACAACGGTGTTAGGCACAGTGTCGTGAATGAAACAGGAACAACGGTGTTGGCACAGTGTCGTGCTTGATACAGTAACAACGGTGTTAGGCACAGTGCCATGTACGATACAGTAACAACGGTGTTAGGCACAGTGCCATGTACGATACAGTAACAACGGTGTTGGGCACAGTGTCGTGAACGATATAGCAACAGCGATGATGGGCACAGTATCATGCACGATACTGTAATAAAGGTATTGAACACAGTGTCGTGCACGAGACAGTAACAACTTTGATGGGCACAGTGTCGTGCACGATAGAGAAACAACGATGTTGGGCACAGTGTCGGGCACGATATAGTAACAACAATGTTGGGCACAGTGTCGTGCACGATACAGTAACAACGACGTTAAACACAGTGTCGTGCACGATAGAGTAACAATGGTGTTAGGCACAGTGTCGTTCACAATACAGTAACAACGATGTTGGGCAAAGTGTTGTGCACGATACAGTAACAACGGTTGGACACAGTGTCCTGCACGATACCGATAAGAACGATGACGGGCCCAGTTTCGTGCACGAAACAGTAACAACGGTGTTGGGCACAGTGTCGTGCACGATACTGCATCATCGATGTTAGGCACAGTGTCGTGCATAAAACAGTATCTAAATACATATAAAATGCATTGTCGGTTTTCTGCCTCATGCCCTGCCAAACACTGGCCAGTAGTATCTAGATACAGTGCCCTGCCCATCACTGGCCAGTAGTATCTAGATACAGTGCCCTGCCTATCACTGGTCAAGAGTATCTAGATACAGTGCCTTGCCCATACCTTGCGAGTAGTATCTAGATACTGTACCCTGCCCATCACTGGCCAGTAGTATCTAGATACAGTGCCCTGCCCATAACTTGCGAGTAGTATCTAGATACTGTACCCTGCCCATCCCTGGCCAGTAGTATCTAGATACAGTGCCCTGCCCAACACTTGCCAGTAGTATCTAGATACTGTGCCCTGCCCATCACTGGCCAGTTTAATCTAGATACTGTGCCTTGCCCAACACTAGTCAGGAGTATCTAGATACAGTGCCCTGCCCAACACTTGCCTGTAGTATCTAGATACTGTGCCCTGCACATCACTGGCCAGTTTAATCTAGATACTGTGCCTTGCCCAACACTAGTCAGGAGTATCTAGGTACAGTGCCCTGCCCAACACTTGCCAGTAGTTTCTCAATACTATGCCCTGACCAACACTGGTCAGTAGTATCTAATTACTGTGCCTCGCTCATCACAGTCCTTTTTTTACACTTTTTTTCGTGTCGCTGCATTCTGATTCTTTTCAGACAATAATTTTCAGTCCCGTTCTGCCTCATCGATGCTTTTCTCTTCTACTTTCTTATTCAAGATATATTTCACCAACCACCCGGCTAATTGAACATAAACACAGGGTTTCAGCAAGAAGCATGGCACGCTTAATGCCATCACCAAGATAACAAAGTTGTTTTTCTTGGTAGTGAGTCAATATTCAGTAATGCAATGTCACTAAGCTACGGCGTTGACATAAATCCAACTATGTTGGCACCGCACTGCGGCTCACGCGAAGGGCAAAAAAGATAGAACTGGCTCATTTAACGTTAAAACTTTTCATGCTTCATAATTAGTCCCAATCTAAAGACACTTTTCTTTCCCTACTTCCTTGAAGTAGTTTTTATTCAACAAGCACTACTCATAATCTAGATGACGTAAAGCGTGGCGTAACGTCAAGTCCTTACATCATGGCTTTATTGGTTGAATGTAAATCAGTTAGATCAGCCGCTTGAACGATCTAAGGAGACAAACCTGCCTCGTAAAGTTATCAGAGTCCCTTATCTTCCCACGACCCATTTGCAACCTCATAGAAGTAGGTCCACAAAAGGACGAGTTACCCTTTCAGGCTACTTCTTGAAGATACAGCAGTAATATAAATCAGCAGCTAACAGTATCCGTGTTTTGTAGGACCACCAAAAAACTGACTTCCCGTCGTAACGGCGTGAACTGAAGATATAATCTTGCAGGTATGTCTGTCAGCATCCCTCCTGTGTGTGCATGCGAGTCTGTGTGTGTGTGTGTGTATGTGTCTATTTGTAAGGGTGTGTGAGTGTGTGTGTGTGTGTGTGTGTGCGTGTGTGAACTCGAGACAATCATGTTGGTGGTGAGAATACAGTCTGGCAGCCCTCAAATGAGACTGTGGCTAATTCGAGGGTAAAGAAGTAGGCCAGCCTTAGCTAATCGGCTACTTGACACTTCAAAAACAGTAAGGAAATGTTTATCGGGCCGCCTCCTCTCAGAAAAATTAGGAGGCTGATCAAGCAGTCTGGACCTCGGCGAGAAGACGCTGTGAAGAGAGTGGAATTGTTTTGAGTAAGTATACTTGAAGATTTTGATTTACAACAGGTCACTCAGTTATTTTGAGTCGTTCTGTTTTTTTTTCTCATCATGTCAATATGTTTCGTGCTATTACCTTCCCGAAGAAGTCTCGCTTGCAGCCGTTGCGCTTGTGTTGCTTTAAACATGGATTTTTTTCCTAATCTCGCTGTTTTTTTAACACTTCCTCGGTTACCAGTGTTGTAGACTTATTAGCATCAGCCGCACATGTGTTGTTTAAAGTAAGAGTTTTGACCAAAAGACGCTGTTTTTAGATCACTTTCCATGTTACCTTTGTTAGTAGTCGTACTGCAGCCGTCGCGCAATCAATCATGTTATTAGATTCCACACTATTCCCTAGTGTCCCTCCAATGTTCCATTAAAACATCAGAAACCTGTAGAAATTATCGCTTGGAGTAGCCCCATCAGGGCTCCGGTCCCCGGACAACTGGACAGGAGTCCCTGCCAATCACGGCACCAGACCCAGCCTAATCATGGCACGAGTGTCAGCCAATCAGAGCACCCGTCCCAGCCCAATCATGCCATTAGTGGTCGCCCAATCAAGGTCACGTGTCCCTAAATGGCCGCTGAAGCAGCCTTGTTTGGACCAAATGCCAGTCCCCTCAATGTTCCATCCAACAGGGAAAAAAAGGTCGAGCTATAAAGTGGTCCCTGCCTGCGTGTCCCTGCGATGGCTGTAGAAACGTATCGACGGGCGGCCTTCGGGACCTGCGTGGGTTGCGGGAGCCTAACGACGTGAGGCCTGAGGGTCCCTGCGAGGAATACAGTAGCTTTTTCACGAACGGCCTACAAAACAATGCCAGGATTTGGGAGTTAAATGACGAATAGCTTGCGGGACCCTGCAAGGGTAGCGGGAACTGATTAACGGGTGGCCTGCATGACCGTTCGGTGGATGGGCAGCTTATTGACGGGCAGCGTGCGGGACCCTACATGAGTGACAGGAGCTCCTGACGTTCCCTGGCTCTGTATTGTGGATACGATATTGAGGAGGCGAGTGGGCGAAAACATGGGATCCAGAAGTAATTATTCCACCATTGTATGATGGAGACGCAAAATAACCTGAGCACTTCATGAAATGTTCGGATTCAAAATAGTTCATCATTCAAAGAAGATTTGCGTGATGAGTTCTCAAATTTGCTACTCTACTGATAATAAATAAATAATAAAATATAATAAAATCTCTGTAGACTACGCTGTCAGAAATTCAATTTTGTTTTACATTCTTTGATATTCGGACTATTTGAACGATGGCAAGGGTCTCTAATAGGTCGTCTGTATGATAACCTTCAATACCGCTAATTAACAAGATTCCTTATTATCCCAATTTCAATTCCATGCCTTAACCCAGACACACACTATTAGGATTGGGATAAATCAAATCAAACCGTTTATTGAATTTTTCTCGGTGGTTGCATTTTCGTTGGGTCAAGCATACTCTCTCTTGTTACGGCCTCGAATTCATCCAGTTCAAGCACTATCTCATTGCCACTTGCATATGCACATTGAATCTGTTCGCGTGATTGCGACTCCTCCTGCAGACTCTTCCAAACATTCCTGGAAGTAATTAGTTCTTCAATGCTCGCCCTCAGAAGATTTTTTTTGCAAAACCTATTCAACATGTCCTGTCCAGATGACACCCATATTAAATACATGTATACCTTAAACATATTAAAACATATTTTTTCGATGATAGCCACCTCAAGCCCTTCAGGCCCTACTCAGAAATACATTGGATATACATGGTCTCCTAACTGTAACACGGTTATATTTACGAGTCTTTTAGAAAATCTTTCAGATGAATGCGTGAATCAATGCTTTCTTTTTCGGTTACATAATCTCTACCATTTGATAACACTGCATGAGCAATGGCCGTTACCAAGTGGGGAGCACTGCCGTAATGCAAGAATATTGGCTTCCATATCCTTTACTCTCCAGGAAGCTTTGCGAAGCCCGTTCTTTATTACCCACACGCTTCGTTCGGCTCGTCCATTAGAACTGGGGTGGTAACAGGGAGAAATAACATGTTATATCTCTTTCCGTGCTTTGTATTTTGATGCATTTCATACGTGAATGAAGTATTATCGCCTGACACTATTTATGACGGACGGCTATTGCACGAGAATATTGTGTCTGATACCTCTATATTGGGTCTGATACCTCTATATTGTGTCTGATACCTCTCTATATTGTGTCTAATACCTCTATATTCTGTCTTATACCTCTATATTGTGTCTAATACCTCTATATTGTGTCTAATACCTCTATAGTGTGTCTAATTCCTCTATATTGCGTCTAATACCTCTATATTGTTTCTAATACCTCTATGTTGTGTCTAATACCTCCATATTGTGTCTAATACCTCTATAGTGTGTCTAATACCTCTATATTGTGTCTAATACCTCTATATCGTGTCTAATACCTCTATATTGTGTCTAATACCTCTACATTGTGTCTAATACCTCCATATTGTGTCTAAAACCTCTATATTGTGTCTAGTACCTCTATTGTCTACTTCAGAACTGACTTCGTTGACTATTTCCAACTCGATGTTTTGAGAACGCGTGAAAACAACCACTAGAATTAACTTTTTTCATAAGAACTAAAAGTCGACGTGTAATCTTGACAATTTATTGATTGGTTTCGGTCATTCGCTCGATGTTTCATTTGGGAGTCTGGCCTGCGCTGCGCACGAACAGGCCGTAATGTGATCATATATTTCTCCGTCTAACTTTGGGTACCACACTCTGAATGAACAATACCTTTCATTGCTCATATGTCGGAATGGATAACGTTCCAACACCACAGTTCGATAACATTTAGGAATTACAACTCGGTTGCCATGTATGGTCCAGTCGTTGCGCGACCGTCCGGCCCTTCCCTGTCTGTCCGTCAGCTTTCCAGGTGTGTTTCTCATTAACCACCCGTCCCATGCTGACAGGACGCCATTTTGGGTCCCCGTCCAAACACCAAGCAAGACTGAGGCCAGTGATGGGCAAGATACTGTCTAAACATACATTTTCAAATACTTTGTCTATATTTATATCGAGACAATCGTGCAAAGTATTGTGGAAATGTGTCTCGAAACATTTTTGGCCAAAAACACGGATTATGACCGTCCCTGCACTTATTACACCCTCTTTCCTCCCCTTACTCACTGTTCAGTGCCTTGGATCCCAACCTACGAAACTAGTCCCCTCTTCCCTTCCTTTTCATAATCATTTCCATATGTCGCCTCCGATGAGCGGTCCTTTTTTTTATCTATGTTCATCAGTTCACCTTCGCAGAGGAACATCGACCTTTACCCACTGATCTTCCTCCCTTGCAAATTGGTTTAGCATTTTCCTTATTATCAGCGAGCTTGTAATTTACAGATTATTAATAAAACAATTGAATGACCTGAAAATCAGCTCATACATTTCATTCAACAATTTTTCCAATGGCAAGTTTAAAATTACAATTACTTGCTTTGAAAGCAAGTCACAATAAGGAACTCTTTCGTTAGCAGGAATGTTCTTGACCTAGCAATAACATTACTGTCACTGCCATGGCCTCTAACTTGGACTCGACTTCGCGTCAGGAGAAGAGCGAGACTTTTTCTGACGTCTCTTGCCAGACTGGGAAATCTTGACGTTCAGTTCTTTTGTGACTGAAATTAGAGAGCGAAGAGGATAAAAAAAAAATCGCAATGAATTGCCTTGTAAAATCTTCTCTAATTAAAGTTATACTGTTGGCTCGGTTTGACTTTCCGCCATCCAAGTGTTCTTTCGATCTTCTCCAGCACTGGTCGTTCCGACATATTTACGAGTAGTTTTAGTTAACTTGGTTCGTTATAGAATACATTATACGAGCCACATGCACTCATTCTCCCTTGATGTGAGCTACACACGTTCGTCCCACTTTCAGATAGCCACATGCACTTGTTCTCCCTAAATGTGAGCCATACACATTCGTCCCACTTTCAGAGAGCCACATACACTCGTTCTCCCTAAATGTAAGCTACACACGATCGTCCCACTTTCAGAAAGCCACGAGCACTCGTTCTCCCTAAGCGTGAGCTACTAACGATCGTCCCACTTTCATAGAGTCCCATGCACTCGTTCTCCCTAAACGTGAGCTACACACGTTCGTCCCACTTTCAGAAAGTCCCATTCACCCGATCTTCCGTTAGAGAGGCCATATATGGCCGTTCTTTCTTAAAGTGAGTCACATACTCCCGTACTTTCTTACTAAAAGTCATAAAATACTCTCTTGTTCAGCCACATATGCATCCGTTCTCCATACCATTGACTCATATTTGCCCGTACTCCATTACAGTGAGCCCCATAGGCTCATTCTTACTTACAGTGGGCCACAGACTCACGTTCTTTCTTATTGAATTCAACCGCGTACGCCCTCAACCACGAGCACCCAACCTAGCAGCCCCATCCATACCCTCCTGGACGCCCAGTTTGGAAGTCTCATACGCCCGTTTTCTCTTACAAGGAGTCACATGTACCCCCTACCCTCATCTCCCGACGCGATTCTGTCCAATAATGGCCGACACGCAGTTACTTACTCGTAATCTCGCGTCATTCCCAGACTCACAACTTGCGCTTTGGCGTGGGGACAGGTAAACTTTGATGAACATACTTGCTATCTGTCGGATGCTGGCTCTGTAACTCAATAAGAGTAAATATGTGGGTGTGTGGGGAGGTGGGGGCCAATGCAGACTAGCTATTAGGGTCAGATGAGGTTATTACAGTCAGTGTGGACAACCATATTGGATTATGGCCTTCATTATGATAGTCACCCCTGGAGTCTGATGTCATGATGGAAAGTGGCTCCCGATGGCTGTTTTAATGACGATTGACTTAACTCGAGGCACTCTGGGGTTTCCAATCATAAGATGGATCCTCGAGAAATTCAAACCGAGAGGTGAAACACTTGGGACGACCGAGTACACCCTATCAACAGTTATGTTCGCCCTATGGTCGGATGGTAGTCGACCCACGATGTCACACTCTTCTTTTTTCTTCGAGCATTGATAAGACCAAGACAGAGCTCCGTACCTGGCTTCTTGAGAGGGAGGAGATATGGCAGAGGACGACCAAATGGATAGTAAATTCTGAAAAATTTGTGCATTTCTTCTGCCGTTTCAACACACGCGTTATCCGAATTAGAGTTCCTATCCCGGTACTATAGCTGATGTTAAGGGCTTTGTTTAACCCGAATTGCATTTTTTGTCTCGGGATATCCCAGAATATACTTAATGGTGCTTATGTGTTACATGGAACCACCTTCTCGATATTATACTGATACAACTTAACGCATTATCGTATCCAATTACAATACAAGTCACGGCAATGGTGATTGGAAGGTATCCACCGTTCGTACAGAACATTAATTCACTGTAGGACGCCTTGTAGGGAACATGTTCTTCTTCAATTGAATACGAGAGTATTTACCGCGGCTGCATTATTAATTACAAAGTGGAGGACACGACCTACGGCACCTGCAGTGTGAAGGTTCTGTTGCTAACAAGAACATTTGAGCAATGCATAGGGGCGCCCTTTGCATACCCAATGAATCAATGAGTCATTTACTATAGCAAATAAGATTTGTTTGTAGTAGACAATTTTATTGTGAATAATACAATAGATTTATTTTGTTTTCCTGTATCCTGAGTAAATATTTCCATCTTATTTATTTCACTTTGTTAAATATTTGAGGCATTGATCTTTCGATGAAAATACGAGCCTCTACATCCCCTCTTCTATACTGGAAAATATGGTATAAAGTGTTTTTTATAATATGATATAATAACCTGGGATGGGAGACAATTTTGTCCTGGAATCGCGCGACAAACATAACTCCACAAGCCCAGAAACCCTAATCCGAAAGATTCACAGCCATGAACTTTAGAATTGATACCGCACGACCAAATAAAACAATAAATTCAATTTTAAGTTATTCTCGAACAGCAAATTCAATTTCATAATAGGGCTGTTCATATGCTTGCACCCATGAAACTTATTGCCCGCAGTGACACACAAAAGTGCCCAAAACCAGAAACCAGTACCTGAAAGTTTCATACACAGAAGCTCTATAATGGATGACATAACATCAAACAAAACAAAGAATTCAAATTTGAATCATTTTTGAACTAGAGTCTTTTCACAAATTAGGGTTGTTCGTATGCTTGCCACCAGTGCCACCAGTGCCACCAGTGCCGCCAGTGTCACCAGTGCCACCAGTGTCAGTTCAAGGTGCAATATATTGAGACTTCGAGTCTTGTAAGTGCGCTGCAGCCTCTTAATAGGAGTGAGAGAACTATGCACCTCTTCCCTTCTGTTCCCATCTTCACCGTACGCCATACAGCTTCTAAGAAAGGGCTGTGTGTCTATATATGAAACGTCGTCACCCTAAAAAATAACAGACATCCTTATTGCCTACTCCCTGGCAGGCACCAGGGCCTTCGTGATAGGCCTCTATGTATGGCAGTATCTCTCCATCCTTATCTTTCTGTTCTGTTTCACGGCTGACGACCGTTGCAGGATATTAGATAAGATTAACGCCTTCCCACCCTATCTCCTGCTAATGCAGGAAGCCCCCCCCCCTTCCTAGATAAGGAGATAAGAGGATAGGAGCAAGAGGCAGTCGGATGCAGAATCACAATTTTGGATAGTACAATTTATTAATTAGCTGCAATGCGAGAGTGAACAATACAATTTAGTAATCAAACAGCAACGCAGTTGACCAAACAACTTTCTTATTATGCTGCAATATAAGTTTGGACAATACAATTTAGTAATTGAGCAACAACGCAATTGACAATACACTATATTAATTGAGCTGCCATACAATTTTGAATTTTACAATTTATTAAACACGTGTAGATACCTTACACTTTCATTACTTTACCTTAGTTTCTCTTCTGGTCGCAGTGCTTCAGAATGAGTGTTCACGTAGCTACACTCCAGACATCAGTCTCGAAATAAAAGTCATTTCATATGTTGGACCATAGACCTCTGAATTAGAAGCCCTCACGTAATTCCAGGCATCTCCTTCCAGCACCTGCGCTGTGGATTTATATGATATTGCTACCCTAAATTCTGTCTGCGTTGATTATTCTGTCTCATACAATAGTATCTCTACCGTTATTGATGGCTGCGACTCTGCCTCATCTCTTTAACAGTGTCGTTTCAACCGATGTTCTGAAAGCTCTACTGAAAACAGGAAGTACTGAGCAGCTTTGCTGTCAGTCGGTTCAGTAAAAACAGATTGAATCTAAACTGAGAGAACTACATTGATATCATGATAAAAATAAAATTACGTAGATCAGGTAGTTACCTCCCTTTAGACCGCGGCCTCCAATTTTTTGTTCTATTTAATATGATTGTGTGTCAGATAGTATGATCGACGAATGATGTTAAATGAGCCGTTTGGGATGAAGTTCATCAGCAGTTGACTGCATTTGGCTTAGCAGTTAGCTCACCAGATAGTTCAGCAGCTTCCTCGGCAATTGACTAAGATTTGACTCAGCAGTTGACTTAGCAGTTGATTCAGCAGTTGGCTCAGCAGTTGACTGAGCAAATTGCTGTGCAATTGACTCAGCCATTGACTGTGCAGTTGACTCAGCAGGTGGCTCAGCAATTGACTCACTCATTGGCTCAGCAGTTGGCTCATCAGTTCGCTCAGCAGAGGGCTCTACAGTTTGCTCAGCTGTTGGCTCTACTGTTGACTCGGTAGTTGGGTCAGAAGTTGACTCAGCAGTTGGCTGAGCAGTTGGTTGAGCAGGGGCAGTTGCCTCAGCAGTTTGCACAGCAGTTGGCTGAGCAGTTGGCTGAGCAGTTGACTCGGCAGTTGGCTCAACAGTAGCCTTGTATACAGCAGCTCAATTGCTTGTTTGCGTCGGCCAGGTGCTGAATGACGGTCATCAGTCTAGCGTGAAGTCATTCCCTGCATTTTCCACGCCCCCTTCAAACGGTAAGTCGTTACTATCACTGCCATTGGATAATCGTACTATTGTCGGCATCGTTGCACCGATCCCACTGACGACTTGACGCCGAAAGTAAGTAACGGGGTCGTTTCAATGATTTACGTATTGTTGAAAAGCAATTGATGCGCGTCTTTTAGAGTCTGTCACCGCATACTAATCGAAATTGTACTGCTAATTTGTACTAATGAAGTATGTGGAATAATAACGGAAAAAACACGATCAAAATTACTCAGTGAATTTTCAATCGACCGTCTTTTTTGATATTATTACTGGATTTTTTTTGTTTGGTAACTACTCTATGCCGTTGATTTACAGCACCGTTAAACTCCCAAACGACCAACCTACGTGCCGTTGCTCTGAAATAAGCGTGCACATGACGCCAGAGAATGTGTCAATGAAGTTACCCATTATGTTGAGTACATGATATCCTACCCAAAATCTTGACCAGGCTGAGCACGTACTTCTCATAAAGGTTAACGTGTTTGGCACTACGTCCTCTTCTCCCCTCAATCTTCTATACTACCCAGCTCCCTTTAACATGCGATGTCGTCATTGACACGTGCAGTAGCGCTGCATTGCTCTTGGACTCTTCTCGCCTCTATAAACTATCCAGCTCCCGTTAACAGTGTGATATCGTCATTGACACGTGCAGTAGCGCTGCATTGCTCTTGGACTCTTCTCACCTCTCTAAACTATCCAGCTCCCGTTAACAAGCGATGTCGTCATTGACACGTGCAGTAGTGCTTCATTGCTCTTGGACTCTTCTCACCTCTCTAAACTATCCAGCTCCCGTTAACATGCGATGTCGTC
>SDVV010012852.1:0-15315 GCA_016164225.1 Gammarus roeselii | reverse complement strand
TTCACTTTTTCTGTACTTATGACAATATATAAATTTTCCAGGTACTGAAGAGGATGAGGTTATAGAAATTCTTGCGCTGCAAACAGAATTTATTTCCATGACACGTTTCACTAATTCAAGCTCATCGGATGGATGATGTCTCAACGGTGAAATTTTTAACATTAACGATGAAGAGAATTGACACTTTTCATTGGTCACCAAAGCATCTTGACCACGGAAGAATAAAAGACTGATAATATCAATAATCCTTGTTGAGTGCCAACACTAATGAATGCAACAAGTGCATGGCTATGAACATTCATAATCGCAGATAGAAACTCTTCCGTTGCCGTGGTAAATGGAGACGCCAACAAAAGAAGAAGGGTTGGGAAGCCCACAGTCTCCACCGCGTATAAGGGTCTTCAGGCGACGGAGGATCCAAACTCTTAACACTGAGCACCACAAGCCATCCTGTCCCACGATGATACACTACTTGTTCATTCGATTTAATAAGTCTTCCGAAATCGTCACAATACCCGTGGGAGTACTCGTCACCGACGGGTATGGTATTCAAGGATGGTCCGGCTCATCTCCCCCAGATCATGCCTATTTATTTACTGGCTGCCCTAAATTAAAATATCTTCCTGAATTACTCATGGATGTTGTTCAAAACTCATCATAAAATTGAACTACAGATCATTGTCAATGGGTACTGATGCACCAAAGTAACGTGTAATAGAAGATTGCAAGAGACTTGGCGATTGTCATAGAACAACTCTCAACCAAGTAGGGTTCAAACCATGTCATGCGACAGAGATGGGTATCGTCACGATACAGCAAACGAAAAATTACTTCGTTAGTGGAAATTCACCTACGTACCTTTGTTTTTTAGATGCAAAAAACACCTGATCGCGTAAATCATTGGAGATTGTTAAAAAAACGTATAGATGAGGAGGTTCCAGTAGCACTTTTAAACTGTTAACGTATTGATACCAGCAGCAAAATTGTGTATTACGACGACAAAGCTCAGAATCAACCCACTTCCAACAACTGATGTATTGAAGCAGGGAGGCCTGCCCTCGCCTCTTCTATTCCATTTGTATGAAGACAGCCTACTCGACCTACTATCTCACAGTGTGTTTGGGTGTCAAATTGACGGTAGTTTTGGTTACGGGATTATCTATGCCGACGACTTGATCCTGCTGACCCCATACGTCAATGCTCTCCAGATGATGTTAACTAAAAGCAAGACCGGAGCCGCGAAACTAGACGTCGAGTACGATACTAATAAGTCAAAGGATGTAACGAAACCACCCAACCCGAAGTACCAGTACAGACCGAATATTGTTCTCAACTGGCCTCTGCCGGAGTACGTGGACAGTATCCTTTACTTAGGGCATTTCATAATAGGAGTAAAAATTTTTTTTTTATTGATGCGCCGATGGTACAATGTATAGTTACATAAAATTCCAAGTTTCCAAGAAAATTGCTGAAAATACAAACTCAAAGTACATACAGGAGTTGCCAAGGAAAAAATACAATGAACATAATTCTCCAGCAACAGTGTTCACGAGAGATTATTACAACATCGATACAACAAAGAGTGTCGTCTTGTAAGAGTGCGTCGGTGCCTCCACCTGTCAAGACGGCTGTCGAGGACAGTGGTAATCAGCGGTATAGCTGTTCCTTATTTCACATCGTTCTCGTACAATTTTCGTAGTCTCGTACCGGCCGGGCCCAGATCGAGTGATTTAATTCTGTTTACCTGCTGGTTGTTATCAGTCACGATGAACACTGAAAAATTTCCTTTGCGGGTAAACTTTTTCACTGTGTAGCTGCCTTCTCCAGTTAGAATCACCATCTCATTCAGTATCTGTCCGCCGGTGATATAACAATAGATGGACACGTACATACTGCTTCATTGTGTAAGAAATAGGCCTAGCTGGATTTTTTTTGTTTCAGGCTATCTTTTGCTAACCCTTTTTTTCCAGGTCAGTTGCTCGATCTTAACAACTCAGGCCGTACAATGTATACGTGAAGCACATGGTCACTCCAGCGTTCTTTGCCTACCTGATTTTCGGTTCATGTGTGACTCCTTTCCCTTTAGATCGTTCCGATTTCAAGCCTTCCCTTCTACCTGAGGCAGTGTAAATTTGTCACGCACGGAACATACCATCATAATCGGTATTTCCATAAGCAGAAGTGCATTCGTGTCAGTAAGTGAGGTCGTCACCATTTTAAAACGGTCAATGACGGATGAAAAGATAGTGTTGATATTTGCTCTGATTGGAGCAAATTGTTCCTGGAAATACTTTCACTGATCCCTAAACCTGTTTTTATTTTGCTCCAAGCCAGTTTGTATCTTCTGAAATGTCTGTCAACTAATCTTTCTAGTTTCAATATGCGTTTTCCTAATGTATGGCGGCTTGGGCTGCCAGCTGCTAGCAAGCTGGAACCCTTCTACGCACTGACCAACCTACTCTGATCAGCTGAAAATATATTTCGGCAAAGCAAATGTTCAGCTGCAGCTTTCGAAATGCATTGTTATTCTTTTCTACTGTAACTCCTTGTGACGTAAACTTGCGAGGCGTACTATGAGCAAACAGCGAGTAGAATACAAAGACATATTCAGGAGACTGGTTGGTGTCCCTAGAACAACGAAGGCAAATCAAGTATTTGCATAATGTAGTGTTGACTGCCTAAATGTACGAGCAAGAAACAGTGCATGAAGTCACCAAGAGCGAATTGGAAACTCAACTAATTCCTTCCTGCAGGTTGTAAGGAATGATGAGAGGGAATCGAAATCTCCACATTAAATGAAAGATGGGACTGAATACTGCTTGTGCAGGAAGAACCCGATATCAATAGAAATAATGTTTACATCATACATGCCTTTTCCATACTAGAAACCAATTGTATGCCATATTCTCATGCGACTACGTGTGTGTTGGCTAATAGGTGGCGCTATACATGTGAACATATTTTTTTTCTCCAATGCGATGTTTCTTCATGCATGCACTCACGAAGGAAAAGGTCATGCAATTGTACCTTTGTTTCCTGTATACAGTTTAGGAGCTAAGATCCACAGAAAATAAAATAATATTTTTCGGTATAAATAGGAATCTAATTACAAATCATATCTTTTACAATCTTCTTACTGTGCCTGAAGCAACGCTAATATGTTCAAGCTGTGCTTCGAACGTCACCCACTCAATGAAATCTATTCTCCGAAAGGTCAAGACGATACTGCAGCGTCACCGTAACATCAACAGGGTTCATGATTTGAACATTCGTACTTCACCTGCTTGCGTACGACTTGAGCTTCAAATTTGCTGAAGATTGTTTACTTACTGCAGTTGAAAATGTATTTTGAATTGAAATAATGACGTGTAGTCCGAGTTGTAGATCTTCTTTTTCAGGACGACTGACCGTGGAGCATTCGAAGCACAGAGCCAGACTTCCAGACACCATACACTGCATACAGCAACTAACCAGCGAGCTGCCTGTGAGGCTCCTTTATACGTACCCAGAAGCAGGGGTGGAGGAGGAATAGGGGCGGGGGCTTTTTGGAGACGAGATGGGTCGGAATGATCAATATCTCAGAACAGGTTAACACCAGTATAATTTTTTTGTTGGAACATTTCTGTAGACTTTCACCATCTGTGCAAAGATTTTTGTGAATTAAAAACGTTGATGATATTTCCGTCTCATCTGTTTCTGACTTTAATTGATGATGATTTCTTCGTATTAATTTCCGCCTTATCTACCCCCGGTTCAAATCATTGACGATGTTTCTTTCGTGTCTCTTCCTGCTTTTATTTGTTGATGATAATTCCGACGCATCTATTTCCGCCTGAAATCGTTGTTGATGTTTCCTTGGTGCCTGTTCTCTCTGAATGGGAGGAGAATATTCCTTTCGTATCTGTTCCTGCCTTAAATCGTTGATGATGTTTCCTTTGAGCCTGTTCTCTCTGGATGAATGGTTAAAAATATTCCCTTCGTATCTGTTCCCGCTTGAAAACATTGATGATGTTCCCTTGGTGCCTGTTCTCTCTGAATGGGAGGAGAATATTCCCTTCGTTTCTGTTCCTGCCTTAAATCGTTTATGATGTTTCCTTTGTGCCTGTTCTCTCTGAATGAATGGTTAAAAATATTCCCTTCGTATCTGTTCCCGCTTTATAACATTGATGATGTTCCCTTGGTGCCTGTTCTCTCTGATTGGGAGGAGAATATTCCCTTCGTATCTATTCCCGCCTTAAAACATTATGATATTCCCTTGGTGCCTGTTCTCGCTGTATGGATTGAGAATATTTCCTTCGTACCTGTTCCCGCTTTGAATCGTTCATAACATTTCCCTGGTATATGTTCCCGCCTGTGCTCGTAGCTGATCACTGTTGACATTTCCTCCGTATCTGTTCTCGCTTTTATTGTTGATGCAATTTCCATAATATCCATACCCGCTATTAATCGTTGATTTTGTTTTGTTTCTGTGTCCACCTTGCATCGTTGATGATACTTCTTTCTTTTTGTACCCGCCTTTCATCGTTTGGGGAATTTTATCGTTTCTGTTTCCACCTCTAATCGTTGACATTCACTACATTTCTGTTCACGTTCTGAATCATCAATGATATTTATGTCGTTCTTGTACCTGTCTCTAATCGGTGCTGATATTTCCTTCGTAACTGATCCTTCTTGCTGTTCGTGTATGATATTTCCTTAGCCTCTGTTTCCGCCTTTATGCGTCGATGATATTTCTCTCAATTTTGACCCTGTATTTATGCTTTGATGATTTAACGTTGTATTTGTTCCTGTATTTACTCGTTGATTGTATATTGTCGTCATCTGCCGATGTTTGTTGATATTTAAATCATGTATGTTTCCTCCTATTGGATTGATGATATTACGTTTATTTCTGCCTCCGACTTTCATTGTTGATAATTTACCTCTGTATCTGTTCCCGCATTTATTCGTTTATTGCGTTTCTTTTGCATCTCACCTACACAATCGCTGATGCTTTTTCCTTCGCATCTGTTCCCGCTTTTCCGCGTTGATGATATTTCTTTCGCATCTGTTCCCGATTTTCCGCGTTGATGATATTTCCTTCGTATATGTTCTCTCCTTTGAATTGTTAGAATTCCTCGCATCTCTTTCCGGCACTAATCGTTGATGGAATCCTCATGTTTGTTTCTGGTCGTATTCGTTGATGACGTTTCCTCCGCATGTATTACCGGGTTTTAAACGTTGATGATATTTCCTCAGTATTCGTTCCCGTTTTTTGTTGTTCATGTTCCCTTTGCATCGGTTCCTGCCTATAAGCATTGATTATATTTTTTCCGTATCTGTTCCCGATTTTAACCGCTGACGTTATTTCCTGCGTATCTGTTTACGTCTCCATTTATTGATAGTATTTCCTTCGTGTCTACTGCCGCTTCTTGCCGTGGGTGATATTTCCTTCGCATCTGTTCCCGACACTAATAACTAACGATATTTGATTCGTATTTGTTTCTGACTAGATTTGTTGATAATTCAATTTCGCATCTGTTCCAACCTGAAATAGTGAATGATATTTATGTGGTTCCTGCATCTTCCTCTAACTGTTGATATCTTTTTCATTTCTCCACGTGCCTGTTATTGTTACCGCTATTTCCTTTTTTCTGGACCCGCCTTTTATCCTCAAGTTTAATTTTTCGAAACAGCTTTCATATTTAATGGTGATTCTTTTGTTTATGTAATCGCGTTTAATCGTTAATGGTACTTTATGTCCTGCAATCCTCCTTATTGGCCCTACCATTATGTTAAAGTGCCCCTCGAGTATCAGTGTTGAGATCTGACAACCACGATGAAGGTTTTTTTCCTTTTCTTGCTGAAGTTATCTGCTTATGTGTTTATAATTCGCTTTGTATCGAACGATGGGCACTGAAATAGAATGATGACCATTGAAACAGAGAGATGGACAATAAAGCCATGAGCTGCACACTAAAATACAGAGACGGACACTGAAACAGAGAGATGGACAATAAAGCCAAGAGCTGCACACTAAAATACAGAGACGGACACTGAAACAGAGAGATGGACAATAAAGCCAAGAGCTGCACACTAAAATACAGAGACGGACACTGAAACAGAGAGATGGACAATAAAGCTAAGAGCTGCACACTAAAATACAGAGGCGAACACTGAAACAGAGCGATGGACAATAAAGCCAAGAGCTGCACACTAAAATACAGAGACGGACACTGAAACAGAGAGATGGACAATAAAGCCAAGAGCTGCACACTAAAATACAGAGACGGACACTGAAACAGAGAGATGGACATTGAAGTCAAGAGCTGCACACTAAAATATAGAGACGGACACTGAAACAGAGAGATGGACATTGAAGTCAAGAGCTGGACACTGAAATAGAGAGCTGGACACAGAAGTCGAGAGCTGGACACTGAAATAGAGAGCTGGACACTGAAGTCGACCGACGAACGTGGATTTCGACAGATGGGCACAGATATTAGCCTAAGGACACTGAAAGGGGAGGATGTATTTTACGGTGTTCGAATAATCCAAATGAGCGTCTGAAAATTGTACCCGTCGCCTCGGTTCTATAAATGCATAGTTGATACAGATTTTTTTTTGGCCGCAACAGCTGCTGCGCAAGTCAGTAAGCTGCAGCGGGCATGTTTGCAGTATTTTTGTGCTGCAGTCAAGGAAGCAGTGGTTCCAAAACGTGTTTACATTATTTTATACGTTGCAGTCGCTGTTTCAGTCAAGGATTTTCGGTGGCAATGAAATTTACTTTCTGTTTACCGACATCGTTAAACAGGAAGTACCGACATCGTTAAATCATTTATTTCCATCGTCTGCCAATGAGTTTTCATTTTTTTTAATAATGAAATTCTCAAACATAAGACATGAAAGTTTATTATCAACTGCGCTATTTGGATGAACGAAAACGGGAGTTCGATTTGAATTCGTCGCAGCTCATCTTCAGGGGCCGCCGGTTCGGATTACATGGAGCGAAATATTATTTACAATAGTATCATTAGTGCACATATTGAAAATGTCTATTATGACCAAATAATCACGACTACATAGTGTTGAAAAAACCAATGACACGCGGGGTTGAAAAATAAGAAATACATGGAGTGAATAAATAACAAAATACATGGGTATGGAAAATAACATGTACATGGGATGGGAAATCACGCATGCACGTGGTTAGAGTCCCGAGAACATGGGGTTGAGACATCGAAATGTGCTGGCATATCTAATGAGAAGTCTAGATTATTGTACGATGACAAAGGTGTGGACGGACGACATTATACGGAAGATATGAATACAACATAGGGTTGGGAAATCGAAAGGCAACACCATATTGTATAGATGGGTCTTAGCATTTGAATGTAAAATGAAGGGGTGAATAGGCGACATAAGTAATACTAAAAAAATGTAAACATAAAATACATACAAAACAACTGAATACACAATATACACACTTCATGACCTCTAGGAAATGATTAAATGATAGACAATCAGAATATTACAATACTGGAGTACACAAGTCGGATGAATATACTTCTGTTATATAAGACAAAGCAAAATATTAGCTTATAAGGCAATGGTTGTATCATCGAAAATGGTACGGTAATTGTTAGAAATAATTCAATGTATTATAATAAAATTGAGTTAACCTTTGTCGAAATAGGAGGCTGCCTATCGTTCCTCGAAAAGACGATTGGAACATTTGAAACATAAAAATAGACGAAACGCTAGATAACACTAATGGTAATTGGCAGAGACAATTGTTATCGATAGCAACATAGAAGACTGTGTATCGTCAGCGTGAAAACGATTAGATGATGTCTCAATGTTGATAGTTATGGTGGTGGTGTTTTCGGACATGCTCAAGAACGGAATGCATTTTCTGGTTACTGGTATAATGTATTTAGCTTGTGTTTGCGGGCAAAGTTACGATTTGGAATTGATCGGTCTATAGATGTTCATTAGGCCTATTCTTGAAGGACGTGTTGGATTTGAGATTCTTGAGGCTTGTTGGAAGGTTGTTCCAGGATTTTGGTCCAATGATCGAAAAAGCTCTACAGGCAGTTTGTGTTTCCCTGTGTTCAACTTGCAGAGTAGCATTATTTCTTGTGAATCGATTGTTCTTTTCACCTCGAGAATTTACGTGTCTATGACTACCGGGTGAATGTTTTACTAGAAGATTTTTATGAAGTCTGATCGACTCATGGAGTTCCAGTATGTGGTCGATATTGAGCCACAGTAATTTTTTCGAGGAGAGGACTTACGTGGTCTCGTTTTCTGTGGTAACCATCGCATGTTATTCCTGCCGCAAAGTTTATACAACGTTGCACTTTATCTCTGTGAGTTTTGGTGCATTTCCCCCAAATTGAAAGACAGTAGTTGATGTTGGAAAAAAAAGCGTATATAATCAGTAATCCTGATTTGAAATCCAATTCTTTTTTTGCAGAGCTTAGGAACAAACGTGTTCCATTCAGTTACGTGGTGTTTGGATGAAAGATCGGGAGTAAACCACACCTCCAGACTTATAACTTTATCTTGAACAGGAATGTGAGATTTGCCTTTACTGATGAAGAAATTCATTGGAACTGGTTTTCTTTTCGAGTTCGAGCCGAACAAGATGCATTTTGTTTTGTAAGAGTTGAGTTTGAGTCCATTTTTATCATACCAAGATTTCAGATTACTTACGGGTGTCTCAGCGTCGTCCTTCAGTGCATTCAGATCTGACGGTTTTCGAGTAAGCAATATTTGGTGTTTGAATGAAAGATCGGGATGAAACCATACTTCTAGACTTATAACTTTATCTTCAACAAGAATGTCAGATTTGCCTATCCTGATGGAGAAATTAATTGGAACTGGTTTTCTTTTTGAGTTTGAGCCGAACAAGATACATTTTGTTTTTCAAGAGTTGAACTTGAGTATATTTTTATCATACCAAGATTTTAGATTACTTACGACTGTCTCAGCGTCGTCCTTCAGCACATTCATATCTGACGGTTTTCGGAAAAGCAATACTTGAGCATCATCCGCGTACATTACCATTTCGCTTGATTTTTTGGTAATTTACAGTCGATGTCATTTACAAAAACACGGAACAGCAAAGGACCAAGTATCGAATCTTGAGGAACCCCAAATGCAACTGTGGTCGAATTTGACCTAGTTGCGTTATCGAGTTTAACTGATTGTTGCCGATAACTTTTGAACCGAGTAGGGTCTATTCCGATGTTGCAGAGCTTGCCAAGAAGATTTGTATGGCTTACACTGTCGAATGCTTTCGATAAGTCTATCAATACCAGCAGAGATATCTGCCCCTCATCAAAGTTTTTGTACAGATCTCCAGCGATGCTCCTAAGTGCGTCTTCTGTTGACAATTTTCGCCGATAAGCATACTGGCAGTCATTGAACAGCTTGTTTGATTCGAGGTAATCAATCAATTGTATAGATATTACCTTTTCTAGAATTTTGGAGAAGACAAGCAGGAGACTGATCGGTCTAAAAATGGATGGTTCATTCGTGTCCTCAGATTTATGAATTGCTTCTATGATTGCATGCTTCCAGATCTCTGTAAAAGTTTCGCTTGCAATGGAGGTGTTAATAACTGTGCTGATATAAGGCAAGGTAACGATTAGGCTATCTGTCAAATATTTTAGGGCTAAACCATCTATTCCTGTTGAATTTGTGTTCTTCAAGGCAAATACAACTCGTTTTACTTCGTGTTGCGATACTTGCTTTGGTTTCCATTTGAAGTTTGCTTCATGGTCTCTGTCTCCATCGAAAGCTTTTGAACTCCATGTATCTGTTGCGTCGCTCTGTAATTCTTGATAAGCTTTCTGGGTTACCTCATCAAAAATCTGTTTCCCAACTCCAGCGAAGTAGATGTTAAACTTCTCGGAAGTTGCTTGAGGATTCGGAACGTAGGCGAGGCGATTTTTTTTTTGTTGGGAACAATTATTTTCAGTACATTCCACGTTTCTTTTTGATTGTATTTGCACTGTTCTAGTTCCCCATGATGGTATTAAATTTTTGTCCTCCTTACTTCTCGTTTGACTCTTTTATTTTGAATTCGAATTATTTAATTCACACCCTAATCCAACGTATCAGTAAATAAATTACACAGAGTGAAAAACCAGAAACCCAGGTGAGACTTTAAAAAACATCATGCAGAGTGAAGAACAATTAGGTCATGAAGGTATTGAAAACCTTTACATACAGGTATTTTTTGATTAACCTTCAGACAAATTTCACGGGAAAGTACGGCCAAATTATATTAAGCATATTCATCGATGCTTCGCTTATGGGGATTTATTTTATTGCGATTAAGGCAATCACTAATTGGATAATCGTTCAATGAAAACACGAGAGACAGGAAATGGAGTCCTACTTCAAAGGATCCTACACTGACAAGCTCCTGCACGGATAAAACCCTGATCAGCAGTGACGCTGTAATCTTTGACCAGCAGTGACGGTGTAATCTTTTATCAGCAGTGACGGTGCAATCCTTGATCAGCAGTGACGGTGTAATCCTTGATCAGCAGTGAAGGTGTTATCCTAAATCATTAATGTAGGTGGAATCCTTGATCAGTAGTGACGGTGTAATCCTTGATCAGCAGTGAAGGTGTAATCCTTCATTAGCAGTGAAGATGGAATCCTTGATCAGCACTGAAGGTGTTATCCTTAATCATTAATGAAGGCGGAATCTTTGATCAGTAGTGACGGTATAATCCTTGATCAGCAGTGACGGTGTAGTCATTGATCAGCAGTGACGGTGTAGTCATTGATCAGCAGTGAAGGCGTAATCCTTCATTAGCAGTGAAGATGGAATCCTTGATCAGCACTGAAGGTGTTATCCTTAATCATTAATGAAGGTGGAATCTTTGATCAGTAGTGACGGTATAATCCTTGATCAGGAGTGACGGTGTAGTCATTGATCAGCAGTGAAGGTGTAATCCTTGATTAGCAGAGAAGATGGAATCCTTGATCAGCACTGAAGGTGTTATCCTTAATCATTAATGAAGGTGGAATCCTTAATCGCAGCGAAGGTGTAATCCGTGACCATTAGAAAAGGTAAAATTCTTGATCGCAGTGAAGGTGTAATCCTTGATCATTAGTGAAGGTAGAATCCTTGATCGCAGTGAAGGTGTAATCCTTGATCAGCAGTGAAGGTGGAATCCTTGATCAGCACTGAAGGTGGAATCTTTGATCAGCACTGTAGGTGTAAAATTTGATCAGTAGTGAAGGGGGAATCCTTGATCGCAATGAAGGCGTAGACATGGGCACACGTGCCCATGTCAAAGAAAGAGTGGGGGATTGCCAACGAAGCACAAATACATAAAAAGGAAGGCTAAAAGGATTAAGGGATAGGGCGAGTGGAGATGGGAAGGTAAACGTTCTAGCCGAGCCGGTCACATCTGACTGTCCTGTTCGAAACAATTACCACCAAAGGGGACATGCCCATACCCTCGACGGGCGCATTCTTTCCTCTGAGGGCAAGCCCATTGACTCGCCCCAGACGTGTGGGTCATGAGGCCACAACCTAGGTATTTAGTCTACATCGAAATAACCATACGAGTTAATAGATTTTGAAAATATACACATGCGTTGATGACCACCAGGCCCAGTTACCTGGGCAGTGGTCCTCCACCATGTGTTCAGTAGAATAAGTCTTATGTGCACACGCAGAGACTGGCATTTCGTGGTAAGGCGTGACAGAGGCATCTCATGAAAATAGAATTGCATTTGGCATCTCCTTAGATGTAATCAAAATCAACGACAGAAACCTATGAATTTTGAAAATAAATAACGCAGAGTTTAATCGAAGGACGCAAAGTATTCAAATTTGGAAAAGGTATATCTCAGAAGTGCCGTCGTATCGACAAAGGGCTAACCAGAGGAGAGGGAGAGCGCCTAGCTTGCTCAACAATGGTCCTTTCCATGTTGAGCATGACGCTGACTCGACCATTTGTGGGAGGGTGGTAAGAAGCTTCTATGATGCTCTGCTACAGCGAACCCTAGGTCCCATCCGGATCTCTCAACAAAGGTCATTCCCACGCTGAGCATCACGCCAACTTGACCATTTGTGGGAGGGTGGTAAGAAGCATCTACGATGCTCTGCTGCAGCGAACCCTAGGTCCCATCCCGGATCTCTCAACAATGGTCAATCCCATGTTGAGCATCACGCCAGGTTGACCATTTGTGGGAGGGTGGTGAGATGTTTTTATGATGCTCTGCTGCAGCGAGCCCTTAGGTCCCATCCCGGATCAGTGCTGAAGGAAATTAAACTGTTAATTCTCCCTGCTTCACCGATTTCCGTTCTGGCAGTGGAAATAATATTAGTGGTAGTTTTCATTCAGTTTTCCTTCCTCCCTATTGACACAGGGAGGAAGGAAGATAAGAAAATATAGGTAAAAATCGTGGGGTGATATATATCCAATTCTACGCCGCCTGTAGAGTTGAGAAACTGGACCTCCGACTCAGACTATGGTAGTACAGGTCACGACAACTATTGTGTCAAAAAATCAAAATGTATCACAATAGCCTTCGTTTGTCTCATGATTGTTTGGTCATTGTTTACGGTTGATACTTAATAAGTCATTTGCAGCATTTTTCTAACCAAATCTTTATTAGGGAGTAGCACTGCACATCACGTAATTCACCAATGATACGTTGTGTGTTATGATAACTGCCAAAACTCTGGTGTATGTTGGAACGAGACTGTGGGACTGTGCAGGTCCGTATCACGTCGCGACTGTACAATTCAAGGTACAGTCGCGGTGATCCTATACGGATGGTAGCTGGTTTTAACAACGCTATTCCTACCTGAGATAAATATTACAACGTCGACTCCCTCATTGGATAAACAGTTTTGCAAGCATTCAAATGAGTGATTCTAGGTTTATGCATCGGCCCTACATTTTTGGTTTACAAGGAAACTAGATTCGTTGTATTTATGACCGCTGAAAGGAACACTTCCAATCATATTTGATCTTATCGTTATTAGCCTAATAAAATCTGACATGCTGATAAAGATCGGCCTCGTAAATTGAAACATCTTATTGCATTATCATAGTTTCTTGATTTATCCGTCTCAAAACAGCATTGGTCGCCATCCATCTGTTCATTTTATTGAAGAGCAAGTACGCTTCATGGAAGAGCGCACATCAGCTCACACTAAGTAGACATGACTTCAAGCTTAAAGAAAATGGTTACCTGGACATTCACCTCATTATTTGGGTTCCATTCTCGGTTAGGTAAAGGATATTCATCTCGATGGGCTGATGCAGAGATGAAGAGATTATGTCGGCGGCCTTATGCCGAACTGACGTGTAGCAGCTGCTCCAGCTGTCAATGTTTTCAGTCTCAAGCAATACGAATTGTTTGTAAAGAACTGCCAGTTTGCAGTTCTATCGTAATTGACGTCGGTTCTACTCGTTCTTATGAACTATAGCATACGGCTACTGATGTCTACAATAATTTCATAGTTTAAATTCTTCGCCTTCAGATATTGATTGATTCATGGAACTCAAAGTGATCGAGACACAATGAGTGAGTACAATAAAACTGTTTGTTATACGCACTAAATGGGGGTGGAGAAGAAAAATAGTGTAAAGGCAACCTAACCTACAATTGTTGATTAATGACCAGCTGTGATTGACCTAACAATGTTGAGCTGCAAATACAATTTCTTGTGGTGACGGAAGTAAAATATTTTATATTATGAATAATGATACACGATTAATCTTAAATTAATGCAATGAGGTTCAAGATTCTATTTTACTTGGAATCTCGTTCCCCAGCTCGACAACTACAAATAATATAGACGATTGTCATTCATCGTTATTTTAACGACATATTCAGTAGGTGTCCTGTTTCAAGTTTTTGCGAATAGTCATTAGACTGGCCTAGTAGATCGGTGAGCATAGAGTCGTCGTTTTGTAAGATTTATTTTTCTATATATTCAATGAGTTGAAGTTAATAGATATCAGAAGTATTGAGGATATTCATGAATTTGGAATTAATACAAGTTTTTCATAGGTATGGAAGATTGCTTATTGTATTTCATGCTTTTTAAAATATGATCGTTATCATACTGGCAACATTTGGATGAATAGCAAACCATGCTCCAATACAGTAGGAAAAGTCTAACAGGGATGACTAGAAAAATGTACGTCCGCCAAGCGGAAGATGGTATCACACAAATCATTCATTCATAACCAATCTCCGTTGACGCCATTCATTGCACGCTCTCTCGCTACCTCCACACTGAAGTCTCTCCTTCCGGTTTCACATCGTCCAACCACCTAAATATCGGTCTTATTTGGGCTACGTCCACTCACCTACGCTTTCATTACCTTTTTTCGATTCTCCCTCCATCCACCCTCAACATGTGCCCGAACCATCTCAGAACACGCGAATCAACTCTTTCCTCTCCACCATCCCCGTTCTAGTTCGAACAACGCCGTTCTAGTTCGAACAACGTCGATCAACGTCGTCTCAGCCTCATTTCAGTTATTCACCTTAAACAATTCATCTCGGAAATATTCAACCATCATCTCTTTCCTGCTCGCATCCCCCCCTCCCTCTCCCAAGTCTCAGTTCCGAGAGCACAGTTTGGACCACTACACCCTTAACCGACCATCTCTTCAATTCCAACCCCTAGGTCCTACAGCTCATTACACTCTTTAGTGCACCCATCACTTTACACCATTTTTTCACTCGCGACCGCATCTCAGTGTCCACTAATTCAGTCTTCTCTGCATGGAAGCCCAGATAATTAAAACACTGAATTCTTCCAATAACTCTCCATTTAGGAGGATATGAATTCTGCTCACATCAAAATTCCTCGAGCATTTCCTTACTTTACTTTTACCCACGTTCACTTGAAGCTTCCTCCTCACACACACTCTACCAAGCTCCGACTCTAGCCTACACAGCTTCTCCTCTGAGCCCGCAATCAGTGCGGTATCATTGGAAAACCGTAACTGGCTCAACGGTCAACTACGCCCATTCGTTTCCAAAAGCTCCAAGTAGCCACCCATTACACTTGCGTTCACCTCTCTTACCACTCCATTCACTTAGAGATGAAGCTGCCAAGAAGACATAACAGCCTTGTATCAGACCCTCTTTCACTGTGATCCAATCGCTCACCACGCTCCCCGCTCTGACACATGCTCTGCGGCCAACATAGAAACTCTGAATCGCTTTCAACAGACTCCCGGTCACTCCAAACATACGCAATACCATTCACAGAGCTGCCTTGTCTACCCCGCAGGCCTTTTAAAAATTCATGAAGGCTCCGAACACATCATT
>SDVV010012851.1:0-15315 GCA_016164225.1 Gammarus roeselii | reverse complement strand
AGTACTTTCAGCCCTAGCGGAGTACTTTCAGCCCTAGCGGAGTACTTTCAGCCCTAGCGGAGTACTTTCAGCCCTAGCGGAGTACTTTCAGCCCTAGCGGAGTACTTTCAGCCCTAGCGGAGTACTTTCAGCCCTAGCGGAGTACTTTCAGCCCTAGCGGAGTACCTTCCAGCTCTAGTGGAGTACTCTCAGCTCTAGTGGAGTACTGTCAGCTCTAGTGGAGTACTAGAACTGGGAAAGTGTTTTGGAGTAGGTACTTGCTTTTTTTTTGCCACTGCATTTATTCAGTCGTTTTCTTGCGACTGTCTAAAGCCATTTCACGTTTCTTTGTATGCGCGAAAAATCAAATTCCTGCTGGTTTTCTCAAATTGAAATCTTAATTAAATGCTGTGGAACAAACTATGTTAACCTACTCAAGTAACAAATGCTGGGCACCTCCTTCTGTTGTGGTGAACGCTTTGGGTGGTTTACTATTAACGGTCAAATTTTCGCATAATATTTTGAAGCAGTAAGGGTGTCATCCCTTTTGTTCTATTTTTATTCTAGGTTAAAAATTATGCTTTAATATTTATTTTTTAGTTTTGTTAGAGTATTAGATAAATCGCGATCTCATTCATAATGCGTTCAAACATAAGATTAAGTAGCTACATTATTTTGACCATCTATTTCCACCAACCGAAATGTAATTATTAGGTAGTTTTATTAAGATGCCTTGTAGCGGGGGCGGGGCGTTAGAATCTTGCTACCGTATCCACCGCGTGTCGTTGAAGGCGACTAGAAGGGCACTCCGTAGTCGGGAGTAGAATCGTGCTACCGTAACCCCTGCTTGTCGTAAAAGACGACTAAAATTGACGAGGCGAAGGGGCCAGGAATCCCTTTCTCTGTAAGACCCTTCCTCAAAGACGGCAAGACGAGCGGGGGTAGAAGAGGCTCACGCCTCTCCAAACCCTATTGTTGGGGTCGCTGAATGTGCGTTGCTGTAGTACAAATGAGGTAAAGAGGAGAGAGATAGGTGAGATGTTTGTGAGGAGGAAGTTTGATGTGTTGGCGCTGAGTGAGACGAAATTGAAAGGTGAGGGCGAATGTGAGTTTGGTGTGGTAAGTGGAAGAAAGTCTAGTGTGGAGGAAGGGTGGGCACGAGGAGGTTTTGTCTTGATATTGAGTGATCGGTTGGCTAGTAGTGCTACCGAATAGAAGGAGGTGTCCTCAAGAGTGATGTGGGTGAAAGCAAAATTAGGCGTAGAAAGATGGGCATTTGTGAGTGCTTACGGACCTGGCAGCGAGAGGAGTGAAGAGAAGAGGGAGCAATTCGGGACTGACCTGAGTGAGTGTATTGAGAGTTTTGGAGGTCATTTCAATGTAGTTGTACTGGTCGACCTTAATGCGAGAGTTGGAGATGTAGTGGTGGAGAATGTGATAGGAAGGTATGGCGTCCCCGGTAAAAATGACATCGGAAAAAACCTGATAGGTCTGTGTATGGAGCAGAAGTTGGTGGTCGGGAACAGTTTGTTCAAGAAGCGGTATATCGACAAGTACACACGGGTAAGGATGGCCCGTGGTGCAGAGGTGGAGAGAGCACAGATGGATTTTGTGCTGATATCGAGGAGAGTGGTGGGGAGGCTGTTGGATGTGCGGGTGTTGAGAGGGGAGGGTGGAGGAGTGTCTGACCATCTGCTGGTGGAAGGCAGATTAAGAGTGGAGCAGAAGTGGAAAGGCAACAAACGAGTGGGAGGAGGAAGAGAGGTAGTGAAAGTGAGTGGACTGAATGCGAAAAGTAGAGCCGAGGAGTTCTAGCAGGCGTGGAGGGAAGAATATGACAACGTGAGAGGACAGGACCTGAGTGGTGTGGAGGAATAATGGGAGACGTAAAGGGATGCGTTGCTGAGATGTGCGAAGTAGGTGTGTGGCGCGCGCCGTGTAGGCGGGTGCAGAAGGAAAAGTTGCGAGTGGTGGGACATGGAGGTCAAACTGGCGGTGGCACGGAAAAGAGGAGTGGTTGCAGGTGAAGTCGGTATTGGCTTATGAAAGCTACAAAGAGAGGAAAATCGAGGTGTAGCGGGTGGTCAGGAAAGCCTAAAGGGACGCTGATGCCAGGTGGGGCAGACGGTTGTGCCAGAATTTTGAGGAGAACTGAAAGATGTTCTGGAAAGAGGTGAAGAGGGTGAGAAAGGGAGAGACCGGGAGGAAAAAGTGGTGAAAGATGGAAAACGGCCAGTTGTTGTTGGAAGTGGTGATGTACGGAAGAGGTGGGCCGAGTATTTTGATGTGTTGTTGAATATCGTGGATGACAGAGAGGCTGACATTGTTGTTGTGGGTGGTGGTGCTCGGATGCCAGTTTTGGGAGATTGACTTGTGGCGGACATTACCAGGGAAGAGGTGCAAGAGGCGGTGGAGGTGATGAAAGCAGGGAAAGCCCCTGGTTTGGATGGCGTTGCAACCGAGTGCCCGAAGAAAGGTGGAAAAGCTATTGTTGAATGGTTTGCGAGGTTACAGAACTTGTGTTTTGTGGCAGGCGTGGTACAGATTGAGTGGCGCAGAGACTGTACGGACTGCGTAATTGGAGAGGAACAGTGTGGCTTTAAGAGCGGTAGAGGGTGTGCCGATCAGATTTTTGCAGTAAGACAGGTCTGAGAGAAGTACCTTGCCAAAGAAAAAAATGTGTTCTGGGCCTTCATGGATCTGGAGAAGGCATACGACAGGATTGACAGGGAAGCACTGTGGAGGGTGTTGCGTTTGTATGGAGTGGGCGGACATCTGTTGAAAGCGGTGCAGAGTTTCTATGTTGGCAGCTGAGCATGTGTCTGAGTGGGAAGCGAGTTGAGTGATTGGTTCACAGTGAAAGTGGGACTGAGACAAGGCTGCGTGATGTCTCCCTGGCCGTTCAACCTCTAAATGGATGAAGTGGCCAGGGAGGTGAACGCAAGTGTGCTGGGTCGTGGCTTGGAATGGGTGGAGTTGGCAGTTGAGCCAGTTGCTATTTGCTGATGATACGGCCCTGGTTGCGGATTCAGTGGAGAAGCTATGTAGTTCAGTGTCTGAGTTTAGTAGTGTGTGAGAGGAGGAAGCTTCGAGTGAACGTGGTTAAGAGTGAAGTAATGAGATGCTCGAGGACTGTCGATACGAACAAAATTAGTGTCCCCCTAAATGGAGAGCTCTTGGAGGAAGTTCAGTGTTTTAAGTATCTGGGCGCCCATGTGGAGATAACTGAACTAGTGGAAACTGAAGTGAAGGAGGGTTTTAAAGTGTTAGGTGCACTGGAAAGTGTAATGAGCTGTAGGACGTTGGGGATGGAATCAAGGAGAGGGATGTATGAGGGTGTTGTTGTCCCAACTGTGCTCTACGTAGCTGACTTGGGTGTGTGGGGGGGGGTGTTATGAGAGCAGAGGAGAGAAGAAGGTTGAATGTTTTTGAGATGAAATGTTTGAGAAGCATGGCTGGACCAATGCTGAGAGACTGATCACCAACGACGTGGTTCGAATCAGAACAGAGATGGTGAAGAAGTTGGAGGACAGAGTGGATTCGTGTGTTCTGAGATGGTTCGGGCACATGGAGAGGATGGATGAAGGGAGTTTGGTGAGAAGGGTGATGACTGCGGAGGCGAGTGGTCGCCACCCTAGAGGTGGACAGAAGTTAAGGTGAATGGATGGTGTGAAGCAGGCGTTAGTGGAGATTGGTTGTGAATGATTGATTTTGACGCTGCTTTGATGTGCTTTCCCGCCTTTGGCATCCCGTTGTCAGGATGGTCGTGGGTGGGTGGGGGGGGGGCCGTCATTATAACGCGGCGGGGGTAAACCAGTGAAAACTGTGGCCCTGCTGCTGACAACGGATCCTCAGACTGTACTCGTGACCATGAGTGTGTGTTGCAGGGTTACCGGCCGGACCCTTTAGCACAAAAGGGCTAAGTTGTGTGAGCGTGAGCGTATGAGGGTGTGAGGTGCGCCTTGCCGTCTGCCACCCCCCTTTCTGGAGGATGCGGCCTAGTGTCTGTATCTGTAATAATGTGCAACATGATTTTTGTATTGCGCCATATGGGTGATCACAAATTGCTATGCGTTGCCTAGGTAAATTATCTTCCTCATTTGATACTTCCTCCAGGAGTTGCTGCAAAGTCCCGCATTGCAGTGCATCATTCAACAAAAACAACTGCAGCTGCAACAGCAGAGGGAGCTGAACACCTGAACCCAAAAATTGAACGGTTTGTCTTCTATGCGTTTTTCTGTTTCGAACCAACCACTGTGCAACCGTATCCCCTCAACTACTGGCATAACTGTAACCACAGTGCGAGTGTTGTTGGAACTGCAAGCTAAACTTTATCGCAGTGTGGAAGGAATTGCATATTGAGTTGCTTGTAGTTTAAGTGTCTGTACAGGGAATTCTAAAATCAATGCTGCCTACTTTGGAAAGTTTGGAGCATAATTCCTTGGAAGACATGTTGCTGATATTGTGGGCACTGTCGCCGTGAAATATTCGGTATGTCTGGACGTGACGGGCTTAACTGTTATTATTGAAGTGAGGGTGTTGCGGAACACCGAACGGTTGCACTCAAACCAACCTTTGAGCACTGTTACCGCACGTAACTGATTAGTTTGTCCGCCATCGTCCGTCAACAGTTCTGTCAAAGAGTTAATCCTGTAGGAAGCTAGAGGCATCGTTTCTGATATAAAATGAAATAGCCTGCTGGCGAAATTCTGACGTGTCATTCTCATTGATAGAGATTAACGTACTGTCAATTTAGCAACATGAGACTTAGGCACGTTTACCGAGCACAGATCAGAACACCTCCTGTGTCACTGGCTGCAATGACTGGTGGCACTACACAAATTGCCGACGTGTTTCAAAATCGAAATCTGTATTTGTTGCGACGTTAGATACGTGCGAACACTCTGGCGTTCCTTAGGAAAGATGTTTTGAGTTAAAACCCCCAAATCTTATTTAACGCAAATGAATGATTTCAACTAATCGTGCATGTTGTGCACTGGATCCGATGCTGTGAGTCATGATCGTTTCGTTGTGACGGACCATTTCTAGTTTAATCACCATACGCGTCTGAACCTAAGCATGAATGACTCCGCGCGAGTTTTCCAAATGGTCTCTCGGCGTCTGGGTTGGTTACGACGTAGACTTACATAGATTAGAGACAAGTAATTTACTCCATAGATGAGTCAATGAGACCAAATTGCTTATTCAGTCTAACCACTGTCTCTCACGGGAAAATTTTCACTTAGCCTGATACGGTCGCTTCCGTGTATCTTGAGTAGGTGACTTTTATTGCATTTAAATATGCAAACCAGAATTTAAAGTTAGGGCTAAGATCTTAATTTAATGTTGGATTCCTAAAATGAGCTACTTGGTACTACTCGTGCTTCTGATTTTGTAATATTTTCGAATGCCTTTTCGGTGTCTGTTCTAACCACAATCAATAAGATGAACGGAATTTGTTAATTTCGACTATTTAGTGTTTTTCAATATATTCATTAATGAAATGAATCTAATACTCATTCCCCTATTTATATATGAAGTTTCCGAAGTAGGGTGCGCATAGTTGCATATTTTTTCCAGGACATGTTTTGCAGTTAGCTCTCCTGAAGGATTCCTTAAAGTACTAATGTTATGATAACTGCTGCCTGCCATAAAGAGCCATAAGCACCACTAAAATTTAGTGTCGTTTGTCTGAGCTACATCAGATAAAGGGGGTTAAACGCTTCAGCTGACTAGCACCAGAGCGGAGTCGGCTCCCCTGAGGGCGCGAATTCGGCTGGGGTAACCTTTGGTGTGCGATGAGCTGGGACGTTGCCATTTATTACGTCGCGTTCTTCTTCCTTGTAAACTTTCTAGGCAACATTTGTACCGTTCCTGCCGTTCACGTGTGGGAGACTCCGCTCCGCCTGGCTGCTATCATATTGACTCTCCTCGCATTTCCTAAATTTTTTGCTCTTCATGCTCGTTTTCGTTGCGGCTAATGACTTTTTTTTTTCACACCGCATCCATATGCTCCTATTCGTTGCGGCTGATGACTTTTTTTTACATTGCATTCACGGCAAAGTTAAAACAGCGTCTGAATCTGATGAGACCCCTGGTGTGAAAGCTATTTGATACACGGAACGTGTCTAACCATGTGTATATAAAACGTCCAAACATTCATACCATACGCGTCACGAACATCCTGGCGTATGTGCAGGGTGTTGAAACACCGCTGTTTCAATCGGGCTTGCGAGACTCTCGTCTTGGCTCCGGTGGAGACTGGCCTATGATCAAATTTAATTAAATGTGTAAACGCACATAAATGTAGCTACAAGCAGCTTGGGATATGTTCAATCATGGTACTGTGCATTCAATCTCGTATAATCATGCTGAAAGTCGAACGTGTGCAGGCATTTTGGAACGCGTCCCAGTGGATTAATCCTCGTACTAACTCGGCGAACGGGTCTAAAAATGCGTTGACACGTAACCTGTGAATATGTGACCACGTTAAGTTGTTGAATCTCGATAAAACTTGTATTAACACGGAGCTCGAGGAAGCACGCGGAACCTCGTTAATCCTGGCCTAATCCTGTCCTACGTGGAAGTCTACGATGACTCGTGTTGAAGCTCTGGGGAAAATGAGGCTCCAATTGAATTCTCCGGTGGAAATGAGGCCCAAATCAAATCAAAAATCCTATTGAATCTTGCTCTATCACTTTCAAATACAAATAATAGGTCGAATCTCCCTTGTGTTTGTATATGAACTTGATTTTGCAAGAATGAACGCGTTCCGGCGTGTTTCCACAAGCGCAGGAGTTAATACAAGTTTGAACGTGATTGTGCTTGATAGAACAAGTTTAGACGTGTTTCTACATGCTTGAGCGTGTTTATACAAGTTTGAACGTGATTATGCAAGAATAAACACGTTCCGGCATGTTTGTAAATGCATCTACGGTGGAAATGAGGCCCAAATCAATCAATCTACATACTTGAGCGTGTTGATACAAGTTAAGACGTGATTATGCAAGAACGAACACGTTCCGGCGTGTTTCTACATGTTTGAGTGTGTTGTTACTAGTTCGAACGTGATCATGCAAGAATGAACACGTTCCGGCGCGTTTGTACTTGCGTCTTTAGTGAAAATAAGGCCCTATTACAATTCTACATGCTTGAGCGTGTTGATACAAGTTTGGACGTGATAATGCAAGAATTAACACGATCCGGCGTGTTCCTACATGCTTTAGCGTGTTGATACAAGTTTGAACGTGACTATGCAAGAATGAACACGTTCCGGCATGTTTGTACATGCGTCTACGGTGGAAATGAGGCCCAAATCCTTTTTTACATGCTTGAGCGTGTTGATACAAGTTTAGACGTGATTATGCAAGAATGAACACGTTCCGGCGTGTTTCTACATGTTTGAGTGTGTTGTTACAAGTTCGAACGTGATCATGCAAGAATGAACACGTTCCGGCGCGTTTGTACTTGCGTCTTTAGTGAAAATAAGGACCTATCACAATTCTACATGCTTGAGCGTGTTGATACAAGTTTGGACGTGATAATGCAAGAATGAACACGATCCGGCGTGTTCCTACATGCTTTAGCGTGTTGATACAAGTTTGAACGTGACTATGCAAGAATGAACACGTTCTGGCGCGTGTCTACATGTTTGAGCGTGTCGGTCGAAGGTTGAATGTGATTATGCAGGAATGAACATTTTTTCCGGCGTTTTTCTGTATGCGTGAGCGTGTTCATACAAGTTTGAACATGATTGAACATAATTTAACGAGTGTCCACAGCATACGTGCGCTTGCGAATTTCTGGCCTTATTCGCAGCGTTCGTACAAGAACGAACCAACGGGGATGTGTTAATACGAGTTTCTACGTGCCTGCACCGGCTTCACCGTTTCTGCACGTTTGAACGATCAAGATTTGGGGCTCATCTCCACCGGAGCCACAATGCTAGTAATCGCAAGCCCCCCGTGGGTATTTGATCAAACTAGCAGCGCCCTGTTCGAATATTCAAGCAGTCTGTAAATCACGTTCAAAATTTGACTCAAACCGGTTGGTTGGAACACGTCAGAACATGTCGACTTCTCAAAACATGAGCACGCTCAATTCCGTTAGATCAGTTTCAAACTTTTGTACAGCACGCACAGGCAAGACTGAATACATACAAATACGTTCAATTTTGTAGAATGTTGAAACTTGCACAGAGACGCAAGCAACACGCACACAATCATGCAGGTATTTAGGAGCAGGTCCAAACTTGCAATATCGCGTTTCAACTTTTTGCAACTTACGTTCTACATGTATATCAAGAAGAACGTTACGACAAATTCAGTTCAACCACGCTCCATCAACCAGGTATGCCGAGCCAGTCACTCACGCTAGTCGAAATTGTTTCTTCGTGTATTCACCTTCTGTACAAACAAGCCTAGTCGCGTTTACATTTGCACACAACAAAACACATCGACATGTCAACATTCACCAACATTGAACTGGTAGGGATACACACATTGAACTGCGCAAGTGAAAATAAATATAAATTGATTAGTTTATTAAGGAAAAACGTGTTTTCACATATATCTCTTTGTATAGGCACGAGTCGAGGCTAAAAGCATGATTTTTTTGGCACTTCGCAGAATTTCTTCAAATACATTACCGTCTAGGAAAGCACCAAAAATATTGATTTGATCAGAACCCTATAAAGACTATCACTTTGTTCAAAACCCTATAAAGACAGAATCATTAGTTTACATATTAATTTATGTCGACAGAGCTTGCACACTTCACATATACCCTTCAAATGATTGCACGTGGCTACATCATCATCATATGCTGAACTTACAGTACACATTTTACCCTTGAAGAGGTTCATATACATTTCTGCTATACCTGGCTGCAATAACTTTCAACGTTCGGCGCAATGCAATCGTCAGTACAAGAATGAACGAATGTATCAAAATTAGTCGAGACCGGACAACATGTCATATAAATCATCCGAGAAACTTGGCTTACTTCCAGTCAGGATACGCGGAGGAATCTCTGGGAGTACTCGTAACTGTATCGTGGTTCAATTTATTCAAGGTATACAAGTTTGATCTGGAAAATAAACAAGTATTTCCAGAACAAGACGTTATTAGCCAGTTGTCGAATCGCGTATGCATTAATAATGAAGAAATTAATATCAATAAATGTTAGAAAAGATCAAAGGCTCATCTTAATCGGAGCCCAGCCGCAATTATGTAAAAGTTAGGGCATCCATCATGGCGATACACTTACACTGGTTAGTATACTTACATAAATTATTATTCATTTGAAAACAATTGTGTATAACTTTCTTCGCAACCAATTTCAGATTAATGAACGCCTTTGTACTTTGTAAAGAGAGGATACAGGACACGAAGAGTAGACTTCAAGTCCTTATTCACGATATCTGAAACGGAAAGAACACAAAACAATTAAATATAATGAAAACTTAAGAGGTATGCAATTTTTTTTGTCATAATTAGACAGGTCACAATTAAGTTAGGCCCGTGCTTCAGCGAAGAAGCCCTGACACGCAACTGTTCAGTCATCGACTTTTGAATTGCAAGCAGCGTCTCGCTAAATAAATGTGACCAAATTAGTGATTAATATCGAATTCATTTAAGTTTGAGTTTGGTCAAAAGGAGTGACAAAGTAATTTAGACCCATCATTGAGTTAGGCAATGAAATTAGCGAAGGAAGCAATCCAAAGGAATACCTCAACGTATTGTAACAATATTTGGGAGATGTGTTGCAAGTTCAGACTCAGACCGCCGTGGCCGAGTGGGTAGCGTGACCGACGGCAGTGCCAGCCTCTGGTGTTGCATGTTGCGAGTTCGAGCCTCGGTAAGAACACGACGGTCTTGTAGCAAAAGATTGGATGCCTCCCCTCTCTGTGTCAGCCTAATTTAGCCGCCGTCCTCAATAAGAAAACCGATTGTACGTCTATACATACATTTTGCAGCAAGTTGCATAGATGCCACGGATAACAGCTTACCTTATTCACTAGACTGAAAAGAACTGAATCCTTCAGTTTTTGTTGAGTAGCTATCTGCATTACTTATTCACCGGACTGAGAAGAACCGAATCCTTCAGTTTTTGATTTGATTTGGGCCTCATTTCCACAGAGTTTTTGCTGAGTAGCTATTTGCAATTGGGGTTAAATATCATACCCGGTTGCACCTAAATGACTGACAGTGAGTTCGGCCCTGCAAAGAAGTTCTCAAAACGAATACCTTCGGTATGTCGATCAGCAAGTTCGACAGATTTATAGTAGTAGTAGTTGTTGCTGCTTCACTTTTCCACCGAAGTCCCAACGCGAAGTTAATGTAGACTCCCCCGCAGGGCAACTGAAGAGTGGCGAAGTAGGTGCAGCGTAGATTACGAACAGGTTCAACGCTGACTCAGAGTAGCTCCAACATAGATCTAGAATAAGTTCGACACAGTAGATCTAACACAGACACAAAGGTCTAACGTAGATACAGAGTAGGTTCAACGCAGGCGCCGAGTAGGTTCAACGCAGATACCAAGTAGGTTCAACGCAGATACCGAGCAGGTTCAACGCAGATACCGAGTAGGTTCAACGCAGATACCGAGTAGGTCTCTGGGCTAACAATTTTTTTTTTCATTAAAGCATTTTGGGGTTGGAGTGGGGTGGCAGAGGTGTCTCGGGTCCCAAAAGAGCCCGATGAATCCCGGAAGGTCTCCCAAATCACTCGATCCCCTGGTCTTAGCTCATCTCGGTTTGTCTCGATTTCTTTATTATTTGCTTCAATGTTACACCGGAGTCCCAACGCGAAGTTAATGCAGACTCCCCCGTAGGGCGGTCTCGGTTTGTCTCGAATCACCTCTGACAGTCTCGACTCGGCGCGCGACCAACTCGACTCGCCTCAACATGCTTCGGCTGATCTTGACGCAACTCGACGCAACCCTCGCTCCCTGCGCCAGCAATCCGCGGACTGCAACGGTCAACCGTTCCACTCAAGGACTTCACATATATCCATTTTTCTGTCTAACACAGATACAAAGTAGGTTCGACTTGGATACAGAGGTTTAACGTATAGTTACCGAGTAAGTTCAACGTAGACACAGAAAAGGTCTTTGCGCTAACAATTTTTTTCCACTCGAGCATTTTGGGGTTATAGTGGGGTGGCAGAGGTGTCTCTGGTCCCAAAAGAGCCCGACGAATCCCGGAAGGCCCCCAAAGTCCCCCGAGCTCCCCTCGTCTCGGCTTGTCTCGAATCACCTCGGACAGTCTCCGCTCGTCGCACGACCAACTCGACTCGCCGCAACATGTTCGACTGATTTCGACGCACCTCGACTAGCCTCGACGCGACCCTTGCCTTCTGCGCCAGTAATCCGTGGACTGCAATGGTCAACTGTTCTACACAAGCATTTCACATATATATATACATTTTCATGTGTATGGGTTTTACAGCGTGGGGAGGGGGAGCCAGAGTTCAGAGGGGCCTCAAACGGGTCCCAAAATTTCTCAAGGTAGTCCCTAAGGGTCCTAGGGAAGTCACAAAGGGCCCCGGAAGTGTCCAAGTAGATCCCCTCCAATCTTCCTAGTCTTCCAAGTTCCCAATACCCGGTGGTCCCTCAAGTCCTCAGAGCCCCGCGAGCACACCCCCCCTACTCCCGGGTCACCTAGTCTCAGGCAGCCTCGGTTAGTCTCGACTCATCTTTACTCGCCTCAGCCTGCCTTGACTCGCCTCGTCCCCTCCACGTACAGTGCCGTTCAAGACTTTTGCTCTCTAAGATCAACGTAATCATTATTTCATCATTTAGTCATCAAAAACGCCTAGCTGTGCTCTGGCATTTATTAGAGGCCCAGGGAGAGCGCAAAATCTCCCACCGTAGGTTGGACTAGACTAACACACCGCATAGTCCACCTGGAACAAACTTCCAGCGGAGGTTGTAAACATCAATACAATCGAAACATTCAAGTCGCGGCTCGATAAGTTCTACATAAATCGCCGATAAATAGCTAAACCGTTCCATTTCCTGTTGTTATAAAAAAAAATGGCACACGAAGCTCTCTGACGTTTTAATTCAAAACTTATCTTCTTGCAATCAAAAGTCAACCTAGTTTAGGCCAATAGGCCTCTTAGACGTTCTACTTCAGAACTAACCCTCTTGCTATCAAAAGGCAACCTAGTTTGGGCAAATTGCCCTGTTGTAGTCTTCCTACACTTGTAAACCTAGGGCCCCTGCGGGCGTCTAACGATACATAATTTTATAATCAATGCAAAATCGATCACCATGAAAAATGGGCAGAGAAGAACAAGAGCCCAAGCAAGAAGAAATAATAAAATAAAGTGTTAATGATCTATAAAATGAATAATCATCCATCCACCCTAACAGATTTATAGCATAAATTTCCGTTCGAGAAGAAATATGATGTAGTGATCTGTGGCCCAGCTACCACAAGATCGATTATAGGGTCCATTTCTAGCGGAACGTTATACGAAAAGTTAAAAATATTACAGCGGTGTTCATTCCTAGCCAATATTAAAGCTACGCACAGAAGGCTCGGGTGAAACAGTGGAACGGACGAAGGGAAGAAAATGGAGATCTCACGCATGAATCTGTACACGGCAGGGAACGTCAATCCGAAGAGGCAATCTCTGCCCATCCTTCAAATTGCATTGAAGTGAACCTCCCGGAGTCCCCTCAGGGGGGACTCACCGTGTAACTCTCTCCAGTCACACAGACCCCAAAGAGGCTTTTGTGCGCTGCAGAGCATCCCCTTGGTTCTGTAACCGTTAAAGGATCGCAACTCTTCCCCCCTCCCATCCCATTGTTGGGGGTGGGGAGCAGTGTGGAGAGAGGCCTTTGCTTCGGCTGTCCCTGCCTTACCAGGGACCGGTGTTTTGAGGCAGGGCTCTCTCTTGTCACACTGCGCTGGCGCTTCGTTTACTGTATCGTGAGGTGATACAGCCTAGCCTCTCTCACCACGGGCAGGTGGCCAGCTTTTGTCGGGTCGGCCTTTTGCCTGACCCTTCTATCTGATCTAGCTTTCTCGTGTGGGGCTGGTGTGATGGTTGTAGCTTTGGATGCTACAACCTCATTTACAGCTACAACCTTCAAGCCTACGCTTGAACGTGTCCACTAATCGCTCGCAGTCGCTGCCGGCGTAAGTCGATTACAAAAGTTGATGATTTTGTATGTCATCAGGTCACCACAGGGTCGGTGTTGAATCCCTTTGGTTGGAGTTTCAACCCGTTATTCCTGGTGGGGTGGTCATTTAGCGTGAAGAGGTTTCTGTACTCTACGTCATTGGAGCCTTTCAGGATTTTAAAAGTTTCAATGAGCTGTCCTCGAAGCCTACGCTTTTCGAGGGTGAAGAGGTCCAGTTCCCTTTATCTTCTCTGATACCCCATGCGCCTGATGGATGAGATCATCTTCGTTGCCCTAGCCTGTACCTTTTTCAGTCTCTTGATGTCTTGGATCAGGGTGGAAGACCAGAATTGGACGGCATACTCTAATAGTAGTCTAACTAGGGTGTTGTACAGGGTTAGGTTTATTTCCTTGTCCCTGTGCCTGAATTGCCTTCCGATGTATCCGAGGACTTTGTTTACTTTTTTCTCAACTTCTGCGCACTGCCTGAAAAACTTCAGGTGCGCGCTGATAAAGACTCCTAGGTCTTTTTCTGAGTTGGTGGTTGAGATCTGACTGCCCAATAGGGAGTAGTTCACCGATCAGTTGGACCTGCCGATGAGCATGACTGTGCACTTGTCCGTGTTGATTGGCATCTGCCATGCCTCGGACCATTCCCCGATTTTGTCAAGATCCTGCTGTAGGTACTCAACAGCTGTGGGGTTTGCGGAGTTTGCTCCTAGTTAGGTGTCATCAGCAAACTTTGATATTTTGCTGATGAGGCCTGCGTCTAGGTCATTTATGTAAATGAAGAACAGAGTAGGCCTAGGACGGATCATTGGGGGACCCCGCTTTTAACTGGGGCCCACAATGAGCTTTCACCATTGATCACCACTCGCTGCCTCCTGTCTGAAAGCCTGTGCTCTATCCATTCGAAGGTTCTTCCCACAACTCCGAAAGCTCTCAGCTTGGTGAGGAGTCTCTCATGAGGGACCTTGTCGAATGCCTTTTAGAAGTCAAGATACAGAATATCGATAGCCCTCGAGTGGTCGTAGATAAAAATCATGTGGTGGAAGAATCCCAACAGGTTGGTCAGGCATGATCTCTCACATCGTAAACCGTGCCGACTGTTCCCTAGGAGATTGGTCGTCTCCAGATCGTTTGTTATTTGATCTGCGATAATGGACTCCAACATTTTGCCCACAACTGTTGTGAGGCTGATGGGCCTGTAATTTTCCGGGAGATTTTTCGGCCCCGCTTGTGGATAGGGGTAACGTCGGCTATCTTCATGTCCTCGGAAACCGCCCCTTTTTCCAGTGATTGGTTGAATACCACCATGAGACGTGGGGGCAATTTCGTCCGAGATAGCCTTTATTACTCTCGGGAGGATCCCGTCGGAGCCCGCAGATTTGTTAGCCTTCAGATTCTTGATTTTCCCTAATATCTCTGCGGCTGTGCATTGGATGTCCTCCAAGTGATGCATCCCCCGGTACCTAATAGAGGGTTCCGGGATTGCATCTTCACCCTCTTCGGTGAACACGCTAACGAAGTACTGGTCAAGTACCTCAGCTATCTCCGCATTTATAGTGGTCAGAGTTCCTTGGTCCGGGGTAAGTGGGCTGATGGAAGCTCTGATAAGTTTCCTGCTGTTTACGTGGCTGAAGAACTCTTTTGGGTTGCGTTTGCAGGCAGCTGCATCTCGGCGTTCTTCGATATGTTGGGCTACTCTGCTTGGAAGTCCAGGAATTTGGTTTTAACATCCGCCCAGAATGTCTCAACTGATTTCAGCCTGGTGGGTTGGAGGTTGCTTAGGTCCCTTTGAAAATTAATAAAGTCAGCTCGTCGGAAGTTGATTGATTGATTGATTTGGGCCTCATTTCCACCAGAGCCTCAACGTGAGTCATAATAGGCTCCCCCGTAGGGCGCAACCGTCGTTGGTTTAGGTAAGTCCACACAACCTCGTGCGTGAAAATATTAGCTTTGTCAAGATGAAGTCAGTACATATTTTAATTGTGGCATATTCGCGTATTAGCGCGTACGAGAGAGTATTGAGTTAGTGCGTATCTTCGTAAAATGAGTAGATGTTTTAGTGCGTAGTGAGGTGGAGGGACCACCTCATTCGCACAGGTGTTTTAGGTTTAGACAGCTTCGTAAAGTCCGGTATGTTTACCGAAAGCGATAAGCTTTTTACGGTAGGTTGGGTCCGTGAGTAGGCTTTGTAGG
>SDVV010012850.1:0-15315 GCA_016164225.1 Gammarus roeselii | reverse complement strand
TATATGTGTGTGTGTGTGTGTGTGTGTAGGCACACAATATGCTAAAGATTGGTGAAAATAGTGTCAAGTGGATAGATTTGATATGAATAAAGCTTAAATCACTGAAGAAATACATAACATAAGTTTGAAAACGGGGGAAAAAATAGAATCCTTTGTTAGATTAGGTTACAATAAGTTAAGTTTACGGCCGTCATCACAAACCTTCAGTGAAAAAATGTTATAGTGGATATTGTGAATGCTCAAATAAGACAAATATTCTGATTTAGATCGCAATTTCACAACAAAGCTTGAATTATCAAAAACTTCTAGGTGTACAACTGGAAACGTACCAAAGACATATATATAAGTAACACTTGGGGGAATCAGCTTCTAGTAAAGACGTACGCGTGGGTAACATTATTCAGATGAAGAATTTTAACACTAACTCTGCACAAATCCGGTACTGATTCTCCAAGACGACATGGAACCGGACCCAAATCCAATGTCAAGAGGTGGAACATACCAATATTTTAGATCGTTACAACTAATTGAGTGTATTTTATCCCCAACATTCTATCGAATGAAGCGAATTTATGCCTCGTACATATTTGTATTCCTATGATAACTAATCGAAACATACAACAACAACTATAAAAATTAGTTAGATGAGATTCTCTACTCTACTCTAACCGAGATTTATTAACGATGATATTCGGTGTATCCTGCCGTACCCATGAGGATAAATCCTACACCGATATAGAAGGCGTATGGTCAATCAATACATAATGCCGATGGCCACTACCGATCGTGTAATAAATATAAATAATCCTGTACTCTAACTCCTAAGGTGATCTGGTTCATGAAAAAATCATATACTAACATAACAACCATGCCAAAAATATCTGACATTTAACACTGAGTTAATGCAGATAATGTTATTTATACTACGATACTTGTTCAAGTCTACAAGAAAATAATTGTTATAACTGATGCTATAACGCTAGAAAAAGAAAAATCAAAGCCCAATGTGTCATAAGAAAAAACTCTACAATGCTCTACTAGGTCACTTCTCAGCCAACTACCACAGATATATAACAAATTTAGAGGCAACACCCAGTCATGATACAATACCTCAGACATACCATGCATCTGTTTAGTCCAGCATCTCTGAATATCGTCGAGCAAAGTCACATCCTTGACATAACCAAGAATCTATGCACAGTTACAGTGGTTAAGAATGGGTCTGACATGAGTCTCAAAGAGTGTGGTCATAAAAAAGCTGCGCTTCTGTTCACTGACGACCTAAGTAAATCACTACAATGATCAGCAGCTTGTCGTATAACCTCTCCAACAAACCCATTCAACTTAAGATCGACGTCCACATGAATAAAAAAAATTCACGTTGGACATTGATGAACTCCAAATGACAATCAAAGAGTGTAAACCACCTCTACACCAGGACCCCACCATTCAGTAAAACGTTACTCTATAGACTTGCTAATGTTCAATGACGAAATTCCCCAAAGATGAAGCACGAACTTACACCTCTTAAAGATACATCCCTATGATTATCATGGAAAAATCATACAACAACAACAACAACAACTATAAAAAATAACCAAATACGATGCTCTACTCTGCTCTAATTCACATTACACATGTAATACACTGGGTTATCCAACATAGTAAACCGGTCATCTTACACAAATAGGCATAAACACAACGGGCTTTTGCTTATGAGACACATCTAACTTTTCCTAAATATTGAAGACTGGTCCTACAAAAAACATACGATAACCTAACAGCAAGACCGAGTTTGTAACAAATGGGATCTTCTTAATCTATAATAACCCCGTCAAACATTGAACCAGGATGTAAGAAGATACATAAAACACTAAAAATAAACAACTTGTAACTAAACTATACCTGAAATAATATTCTACATTGCAGATACAAACGTAATACATCCTAATATTCCGAGATTGTATAAATAACCTACAGGTTGCATTGAAAATAGAAACTGTACAGAGAGCATACATAACTGAATGAAATATACTAAAACGCTCGTGTTATAATAAAGCAATAAGATCAATTTTCTACCATACACAAAACATACCTTAAAAAAACATGATGAACGAGAAAAAAAACTAGCATGTAACCAACCAACAACTAAAGTTAATAAGATATCAGGACATGCGAGCAACATACGCTGAAACCTATAGTAAATGATGTGGAATGCTTATACACAAACGCGCTATAGTACATACAAAATCTGATGAAATTGCTCTCCAACTCAGTCCAAAACAGTGTTAAATTACCATTTCTTTAACAAAATTAACCACGGCTCAATCGTGCCAGAATGTCATATACCCATATAAAATAGCAAAATGACGCAATAACTGACCAATTATGACAGAAAAATTGTGCTACATGGAAGATGTAAACCTAAAATATCCCAAAAATTACGATAACTGTATGAGGTAACTATACAAAATTCCAAAAACAATACAAAATTCTACAATTATTAAACGATCATTACTATGTATACATAACACAATAAAATAACTTACAATAAATCCATATCGTTCAGGTATTCTCGCTATTGGAATACCGCGTCAATGGAACACCGATATATCTTGTTCAAACCTGGATTATGTGTTATGGGGTAGCTAGATTCTCGCAACGCAGCCTCTGCATCAACCCAGAATGCAAACATCAACTCGCCAACTACCTGACTAATAAACCATACTATTCCTATAGATATTATATACATATGAAATAAACGACTAGAAAATCCACAGAACATTGTCTAAAATTCAATATTAGGCTGGTACCAAGCAACCAAACGCTGAGGACCTCACCAAACAACCTCCGAATGAGTCAATTATACCCCAACTAGATATGAATAAGAACATATATGAACAGCAAAAAAAATCAGAATTTTATTCCAGACATGAAACAAAACATTCACTCATAATATAAAAATAATGACAGATCAGTCATAGGAAATATACAATTCAAATAACTGATATGAGTAAACTCACGTAATCTGCCAGAGCGCATCCAACTTTTTGCCTAGGGGATCCCTACACCCCAACCCTCTAGAAACTTGTTATAACACTATCCCTACCAGAACCGAATAAATTTATACAACAAGCAACAGTTAGTGACCAATTATACCCCCATACAACCATCTAAAGAAAAAAACATATATAAATACAATAAAGATGCAGAATACAATAAAATGGAAAAATGTTCATAATATAACACCTCGCCAATCTAGCCCGCAAGCCTGGCATCCAGCCCGCCGATCCCCTTTCGTTCTCCCTCCCCCCGCCCGTTTGCTGACTCACGCGCCAAACCAGTTCCGGTCTCGTCGCCGTTGACTCCGGTCAACCCCTGCCCCACCGCTAATTAACCCCTATCATATTTCTTCGCGGGGCCGTTTGAATTCCCTTATAGACACTGTCCCAGGTATACAGTTGTTATTGGGTGTTATTTGTACCTATATCAATACTCCCATAGTACATCGTTGCCAGTGTCTTTGTACATCGTCACCAGTGAGTTTCGTGTACATCATTACCCGTGTTCCTAATACGTCGTTATCAGGGTCTTTGTACATCATTACCAGCGTGTTCTGCGTACATCGTTATCAGTGTTATTTATTCATCGTCATCAGTGTATTTGTACATCGTTATCAGAGTGTTCTGTATGCACCGTTGTCAGTGTCCTGTGTACTCGTTATTAATGAGTTGCATAATAATTATTCATTATCCAAGTGTGCATGATTAATTGTTATAGTAGTGTTATGAGTGTTCCATTATCACGGTGTCCCCAGTAATCGATGTCAAGAAGTTTGACGTTGGTCGCTGCCGAGGGATCCTAGGTATGGCCTTGCCAGTGTGACCTATGCTCTTCGTAGGTTAGTGAGCTGTATCTGAAGTAGCGATATATTTTTCGGTTATGGTAATTTGTTCAAACGAGTATAACAGTCCAACATTTTGGGGTAATAATTATTGAGACATTTTTCCGTTTGAGGTCTACTAACAAATCCAATCGTTTGAGCCGTCAGCTCTGAACAGTTAACATTTAATCCGTCAAGGAAGCCGGGTCATTGATCAAATGGGGTGCCTGGTAATTGGGGTACGAACGTTATAAGTACATGCCATGAATGCAGTCTCTCCTTAAATAAGTATTCTTACAACAGCGTGTGCTGGTCATGAATACGGTAACTAAGAATTAGTTTATAGAAGAGCAGTCATGGCGATAGACTATTAAACTAAACCATTAGCAGAAGTGAAGTCTAGGATGTTACCTGTTCTCTATTGACACCCAACACCGCAGCATTAGTGACTGGGGAAATATTTCCCAGATCAAACGTTACAGTGAGTTACTTTTCCTCTTCTCATAGGGTCGGATCAGCTGGAGGGGTATTGGCCAACCCGAACACTGCTTGACTTGTCATCTGATTGTGTTGGGTTTCAGTTTGGATTTGGTCCTTACCTTCATAGAGGATGGCATAACTCATGAAGCAGGTGTGGAGTTGGCTACGGCATTGGAGAGAAACGTCCGTTAAGGAGAAAAATCCTTACGCTGCTAGTAGACTTAAACCTACATTGGGGTGAGCCCCATCAAAGGGAGACTGATCTTCTAGAAGAGACAGCCCCATCACCAATTCGTCGCGATTAGTTTGGTGAGCTTCCCCGAGACAGGCTCACGTGAAGAGGAGCACTTTTTGGAGAACTAACTCTAGGTGGACCTGGAGGGACGAACAGATTCTTCCACCCCCAGAATACTCTGGGACTGGTGCTACCACCGAGGACTGCCTGAAGCATTTCCTTGTTCATCCCGACCATTTTTGGAAGTTGAGATTTAAACACGTGTAAATCGTTTTTTGCCTTGACACACTGCACTAAATCATTTATGTGCTGAATCGTCACTCACTATTCGGTGCTTTAGGAACTGTCACGGTGAGTCAACATCATTGATGTATCGATCTTAATTTGCTGTTCAGTGAAGACGGGCAGTGTGTTCTTAATTATGTAGGTCCATGAAGACTAGTTTCGCAATATTTATTGTCCTGCGTTGTTAGCAGTGCTACGCTTTATTTTTGTTTGTTTCCCATGCCCTATTTTACTGTTTATTGGCGGATTCTGAGAAATTCTGTGATTTTTTCAAGAAGTGGTAGATATTGTTTTTTTTTTCTGTTTAGGTACCATATGTACTATTGTTGATGGTTTCTGTGGTGATATTTTGCTTGTTTATGACAGCGGTATGGGCCGCTGACGCGGTTGTGTTCCTCATATTGTTATCATGGATATTTGCTCGCTAGTCTTCGATGCTCTGAATCTCGCGTGTGGAAATAAAATCTCCTCAAAGCGGGTCATCTTTCAGCGTGTATTATAAATTACACAGTAATGTACCTCGTAAACAGTGACAGCCAACTGTTTGGTTTCCTATTCGCTATCATAAACACTGGATAGCGTGTGATGTTCTTCATTGAGGATATGCGAACAATTTGTCTGGCAATTATGAAGGAAATAATGGATTTTATAAATTCACCCATTCAAAAACATTATTATATCCAAATAAATTGTATATCATAAACATGTTAGTACAGAAACTATGCGACGGTTGATGTTCTGCTACTCTAACACATTACTAAAATCCATGTTATACATATTTGAAGAATTATTAGCCAGCATTGATCAACTTTCCGCTGTGTACAATTTTTGTCCGATGTACGTTGATGTTGCACTTGTAGTAGAGATGAGGATCTTTCTTGCAAACTGAATAAGTAATGAATACGTTGAATATTGTGTTTTAAAATAATGAATGTTATTGATTCAGAATTGGTTTTGCATTAAACAATCTAACGGCTAATATTAGTTAAACAATTAAACCCGCCCAATACCTTTAAAATTTTCAGAGTTGGACGAAAAGTGTGTCGATAGTATTTTGACAAAACGAAATGTTTAAAGCAAATCGCAAAGCCACGCATTCTGGTGTTCTTCTCTTGTCGAAAAATAATAATAATCAGCAAATCTTTTTTGATCCGTCCAAATATTCCACTATGTAGCTATTATACCCTGTAGTCCCTTGACCGTGTCCAATGAACCGTCGCAATTGCAGGCTCGAAATCAAACGATGGGTGACTTTGAAATTGAACATTGCTTTGGTAGCGACCATTGCCGGTTCGTATAGCACAGAGTAGCTTTGATAGCGACAATCGCTGGTTCTTATAGCACAGAGTAACTTTGATAGCGACAATCGCTGGTTCGTATAGCACAGAGTAGCTTTGATAGCGACAATCGCTGGTTCGTACAGCACAGAGTAACTTTGATAGCGATAATCGCTGGTTTGTATGGCACAGAGTAGCTTTGATAGCGAAAATCGCTGGTTTTTATATCACAGAGTAGCTTTGATAGCGACAATCGCTGGTTCTTATAGCACAGAGTAGCTTTGATAGCGACAAGCGCTGGTTCTTATAGCACAGAGTTACTTTGATTGCGACCATTGCCGGTTCGTATAGCACAGAGTAGCTTTGATGGCGACAATCGCTGGTTCTTATAGCACAGAGTAACTTTGATAGCGACAATCGCTGGTTCGTATAGCACAGAGTAGCTTTGATAGCGGCAATCGCTGCTTCTTATAGCACAGAATAGCTTTGATAGCGACAATCGCTAGTTCTTATAGCACAGAGTAGCTTTGATAACGACAATCACTGGTTCTTATAGCACAGAGTAGCTTTGATAGTGACAATCGCTGGTTCTTATAGCAAAGAGTAGCTTTGATAGCGACAATCGCAAGTTCTAATAGCACAGAGTAGCTTTGATAGCGACAATCGCTGCTTCTTATAACACAGAGTAGCTTTGATAGCGACAATCGCTGGTTCGTACAGCACAGAGTTACTTTGATAGCGATAATCGCTGGTTCGTATAGCACAGAGTAGCTTTGATAGCGACAATCGCTGGTTCTTATAGCACAGAATAGCTTTGACAGCGACAATCGCTGGTTCTTATAGCACAGAGTAGCTTTGAAAGCGACAATCGCTGGTTCTTATAGCACAGAGTAACTTTGATAGCGACAATTGCTGGTTCTTATAGCACAGAGTAGGTTTGATAATGACAATCGCTGGTTCTTATAACACAGAGTAGCTTTGATAGCGACAATCGCTGCTTCTTATAGCACAGAATAGCTTTGATAGCGAAAATCGCTAGTTCTTTTAGCACAGAGTAGCTTTGATAATGACAATCGCTGGTTCTTATAGCACAGAGTAGCTTTGATAGCGACAATCGCTTCTTCTTATAGCACAGAATAGCTTTGATAGCGACACTCGCTGGTTATTATAGCACAGAGTAGCTTTGATAATGACAATCGCTGGTTCTTATAGCACAGAGTAGCTTTGATAGCGACAATCGCTGCTTCTTATAGCACAGAATAGCTTTGATAGCAACAATCGCTAGTTCTTTTAGCACAGAGTAGCTTTGATAATGACAATCGCTGGTTCTTATAGCACAGAGTAGCTTCGAAAGCGACCATCACTAGTTCTTATAGCACAGAGTAGCTTTGATAGCGACAATCACAAGTTCTTATAGCACAGAGTAGCTTTGATAGCGACAATCGCTGCTTCTTATAGCACAGAGTAGCTTTGATAGCGACAATCGCTGGTTCGTACAGCACAGAGTTACTTTGATTGCGATAATCGCTGGTTCGTATAGCACAGAGTAGCTTTGATAGCGACAATCGCTGCTTCTTATAACACAGAGTAGCTTTGATAGCGACAATCGCTGGTTCGTACAGCACAGAGTTACTTTGATAGCGATAATCGCTGGTTCGTATAACACAGAGTAGCTTTGATAGCGACAATCGCTGGTACTTATAGCACAGAATAGCTTTGATAGCGACAATCACTGGATCTTATAGCACAGAGTGCTTTGATAGCGACAATCGCTGGTTCTTATAGCACAGAGTAACTTTGATAGCGACAATTGCTGGTTCTTATAGCATAGAGTAGCTTTGATAATGACAATCGCTGGTTCTTATAGCACAGAGTAGCTTTGATAGCGACAATCGCTGCTTCTTATAGCACAGAATAGCTTTGATAGCAACAATCGCTAGTTCTTTTAGCACAGAGTAGCTTTGATAATGACAATCGCTGGTTCTTATAGCACAGAGTAGCTTTGATAGCGACAATCGCTGCTTCTTATAGCACAGAGTAGCTTTGATAATGTTAATCGCTGGTTCTTATAGCACAGAATAGCTTTGATAGCGAGAATCGCTGGTTCTTATAGCACAGAGTAGCTTTGGTAGCGACAATCGCTGGTTCTTATAGCACAGAGTAGCTTTGATAGCGACAATCGCTAGTTCTTATAACACATAGTAGCTTTGATAGCGACAATTGCTGGTTCTTATAGCGCAGAGTAGCTTTGATAGCGACAATCGCTAGTTCTTAAAGCACAGAGTAGCTTTGATAGCGACAATCGCTCGTTCTTATTATACAGAGTAGCTTTGATAGCGACAATCACTGGTTCTTAAAGCGAAGAAACGCAATGCCATGTCGCATGCGGTGGTAAAAGCTGCTCGGACAGAGAACTAAATCGACAAAACATTGTAATTATTTCCATTTAATGTAGTAAGTCGAGTTGATTGGCTTGTATCTCCAGCATTGCGATCGTCCGGGCTTGGGGGGCTTTGAAAATGAGGCGGAGAATAACGAGAGCTAGCATGATGCATTTGCTAGAGACAGGACATTAAAAGTGTAGAATTTGAAAGCTTTGAATGTTGAAATTATATGCTCTTAAATATCATCCAGGTGAAGCCTGGAGTTTTATTTATTTGTCAGGGTGGGTAGGAACCTGTCACACGTGTTTATATGACTCATTATGGGCACTGATATACGTACATAGTTACTGCGAATCAGCATTGCATTATAAGGCCTTTGTTGGAGAAAAACCACCGATATAATAATTTTCGAGAGGATTTTTTTACTCCCAAAGAAACACCTCCCATTCCCACTATAACTGATTTGATTATACTAAAATAATGGAACGTGAAAATCTAAGCCTTTTTAAAACTCTTTCGCGTAACAAATTATTAAAAATGAAGCTGTGAACTTTAGTCGGTTTAACGATGCCCAAGCATTGAACGACTCGTTTATCAATCAGTGGCCAGTTCTTAGCACTATCGTATTAACTCAATTTTCAGATGCACCAGTTGAATTAGCAAAACGAATGATCAAAAAGAATTCATCACAGCTCATCTTGTGTGACCGGCAAGTTTTTACCACATGAAACATAATATATTTCTCGAAATATATTCCCATAATCGCATAAGCTACGACTCATAAGCAAGAAACACATGTATTTGAGCATACAAATGGGCATGAGGTAGGTAAATGAAAATGTTCTAATGTAGTATATCGCATACTGGGCTGGAAATGTGGAGTTAAACACCAATAAGTAATCTGGAACGCGCACAGTATAAAAAAAATTGTGATGGTCGCTGTCGGAGAAGTACAAAAAGTAATTCAATTTTACTGGAAGAAAAGAGTAATTGGTCATATAATGGGAGTGATTTCCGTAAATTACAATACATACTAAACCGGAATTAATGAGAGTAATTTCCGTAAACTACAAGACGTACAGAACAGTTGTGATTGGAGAGCGAACCTTCCGATTACAGATTAATCTACACCTTGTAATCAGAGGTACTTTTGAATGGTAGTCACGTCGAAGAACTACAACTTAGTCTAGATTTTTTAACTATAGGGTCAGATTGTAGGATTATGAATGAGGGTGAGATGTGGGAATGAGGGCCAGAGATGAGCTCTGCCACGCCATGCTTCCCCGATAGCGCACGCGGGAACGCACTCCGCCCATTGGTGCAGCAAAATGCACGTTAGGGGTTGGGAGAGGAGTTAGGTTACGTTGAAACAATGCCGGTCCGTTAGGGGTTGGGAGAGGAGGATGGTTGCGTTGAAACAATGCCGGTCCGTGAATATGAGGAGTGTTGTAGAGCGTTTGCATTTTTCACAAACTATTCAGTTCCGTGGATGTCAAGAGAATTGCTGCTTGTTGGTATTCTCAATGAACAACTCAGGTCCGTGAATAGTACAGTATTGGTGCGCGGTTGTATCCTTCATGAACAAGTCTGGCTCGTCAATAGGAGCAGTATTGCTGCCTGTTCATATTTTTGGAAAATAAAATCGGATCCGTGAATAGGAAGAGTATTGCTGAACGTTTTTTATACGTCATAAACCAATCAGGATGGCGAGGAGGAGGGGTACTGTTGCTCGTTTGCATGATTACAAATACGGTCAATTATATTCTTAATGACCAAATTCAGGTCCTGGAATAGGAGTAGTATTGGGCTGGTGTTTTTTGTATAGGAAACCAATTTCACTGACATGAGGAAGGCTGGTTTGTCCTATTATTTTGTCATTCCGTTAATCGTTTTCATTAATTCAAAAAGAAACTTTGTTCAATTCTTTAGATCGGTCACCAGGGAACTTTCTCAAAGTTTCCCTGACACAGACAGGGTGCCGAGCAGGTAGAGCGGACACAATCGTCGATGACCATAACTGAAGGGTTCTCAGCAGAATGCCACATGATAAACTCGGGTGCATTTTCATCGAAAACGGGTTCTCCAAGGTCAGTCCACAGGATGGAAAGGTCCAGCGGGGTTCCGTCCCCCCAAATGAAGACCGAGGAGGAAGTGCTCACACTGGCTCTCAGATCGATGTAGACGGCACCATCTAGACACATAGAAGTGAAGCAATTGTGTAGCCATGCAGGAATAGGAACACTTGAATTAGATTAATGAATTTCACTTATATGTGAATCTCTGGCGAAATGTGACTTAGTTATGTGGAGAGGTAGACCAGGAAGTTAGATGATGAGACAGATTATGCTCCTATGATATAGACGCGTACGGGGAACAGAGAAGGGGAGGCTGCTGAGGGAGGAGAAGAAAGGAGAGTGTTGGGATGACGACCAATAGGAAGACCAAGGGACACCGGGACAGGATGCGTGGAGGATGACACGAATTTGTGAGGATTAGCGGGATGAGAAGCACAATTCGCGAATGAAGAAAATTTTTGGAATAATTGATACTCTACAAGAATTCTGAATTTAATAATTCTAAAGATAAATCGGTGTCAGCTTACGTTGCCTTCACAATAGCGCTTGGCCATCGTGCTCTCACTTTCATCTGTATATGAATGGTAAACTGCATCTACATTGCTTGATGTTTAAGGTCATGTTAACAATAATTATTTTCCTGATTTCTTTCAACTAGCAACATTATCGTAAGTATGGGTAGTCGTTAGATACCACCGTCAATTGACGGTAGTATCTGGAATTATAATACAACCATGCACGCAGGATAAAGAAATGTAAAGGTAAATAAAATTGCATAACATTTCGATATTACATGCGATATAGCTGGAAAAATTAAACCATGACACATCCATGATTCATATGAATATTAGGCGTGGTTAAAATGTGTTTAGCAGTACATATACTATAGTGACTCGATTATTATAACACAAGTCATACTGTTGTGTTGACAGCTGTAATACACTCGTTGATTTCAGTTAAGTTATGTTTATCGATGACCACATCTCATCTGCAGAAGTCACCGCTGGCTGTAATGTTTTCAGTTCAAATACACTAGATAGTTATAGCAAAAATACGTCAACTCGTATATGAACGAATGACGCAATCCGAATTGCATCAGTCACTGCTGGCATTTATGGAAACGGATTTGCAAAATATTACAGTCCAACATAAATCTCTAGTCAATGAGTTTCATTTAATTTTGTATTTAGTAATTTTTCTTCATCCTAGCTTATAATGAAACGAAACGAAGGTCAGGAATAAAGAAAAACTGTTTTATCACCAAAAATCTAAACGGTTGTTCGGATTCAGTTCTTAACATTCTCAATTGTCTTCCAGATAAAGGGGTTTAGTCTGCCCCTCTTATGGAACACATGGACAGTTTGTATTACTGGATTCGAAGAACCATAATGGCGGACGATTTTCACCTGAATTCGGTGTTCATAAATGACTTTGTTTACATTTTTTTCTAGTTTCAAGTCTGTTGGGACTTAGGTGTTATGTTCCAGCAGTTGTAAACCAGTAATCTATATAACTATTAGCTGTAATACATCGGAATATTCGTGCAAATATCTTCGGCACTTCAATACCAGAAGCTATCCCTATTAACCTGATATGGCTAATGGGGACGATTATCGGACGGTTCTCATCGTCGGACGGGCGGTAATTGGATAGTAACATTTTTCCATTGTATGAATAAGGGACGATTAGTAATTTATCAATGTGACTGTTCACATTTGTTTCGTGCATCTTAAAAACTTCTGTTTATGCATGAATGTAGTCACATCTATCGGTATATGGCGAAACTCATGTTGTCCTTGCTCGACTGGGCGTCGATTTCATCAAGAACATTTGGAAAAATCATTTCTATATTTGGATCAAATGAAGTCTGCCTAACTTCACATGAATTTATCCTCGATGAAGTTGTCAGCGATGCAAACTGGTGGAAACTTTAGGGAATTAACTCATCATTTGTAAATTCAAAAAAAATCGATTCCACACATGTCTAGGTTAGCATTTATTTTCATCGATACCAGAAAATGTGCCAGGCATTAATTTTTTTGAAATCCGTCATTTACGTAACACCTGTAGAATTAAGTACTTTTCTGGTATGTATGATTTGTCATCGCGTGCTTGTGAAATTTGGACTCTTATGTTCTATAGGAAATTTTTAGTATGTAATGTTATTGCTCGCGTGTACAGAGATGCCCGGCGAAGGAGGTGTTGCTGTGGTCATCGAGTCCTCTGTGCATGGGCCGAACCCTACAGTGCTCATTCTGACATAGGATAAATTATTTTTCCGAAACTTGAGTCTGGTATTATGTCCACAAGTACTTTATCCCTATTGTTATTCCTGTTGCATCTCTGGCAACGTAATTGAGGGAAAATTGTATATTCTTCTACAAACTCAACTATGAAGAACAATAAAAAGTTTCAACAATAAAATGTGGTTGGCAGAAGTAGTGCTTCACTCCGACTTCCCTATACTATTAGTAGCCTCAAAATTTGAATGAGTTGGATATTTTATAGATGCTGAGTGAGTATGAGATCGAATTTCTTATTTTTTCATGTGAGGAACAATGGATGACCTGATTCTCAACTGTATCTAACTGCCTGCATCTCTGAAAACGCCATTTCTCTTAGTTTTTTTGTCCTTCTTCAGAGGTGACAAACCCTCGTAGAATTAAGAGAGTAGAAAAACGTAGTTCACGAGAAATGTCCATTATAACTTTTGAATACTGATTCTAAGAGAATTCATGCTGCCAAATTTTTCACGATTATTATTGCATTAGAACTCAATTCAAGGGCTGTGAAAAAAATGTATTGTATGCATTGCAGGTGTATTTTGTTATATTTACGTAATTCTCTCCTTCATTATCCTGCTTATCTACTACCAAATAGCATGGAGAAATAATATTCCAATAGTGGATACATGGGTAGCTATGATATTTCATCAATCTGGATCGGTTTATTCATTTGCCCGTGCTGTGAGATATATTTTTATCTACATCGCCTATACTAAATAAACTGAGATTTAACTAACACACCACTTGTATTACATTTGCATGCTAACCGCGATATTAGATTCAGGTTTAATAACTTTAATGTCGCATTTCGAAGACTACCCTCTAATGTTGGACCTGTGTGACAACATTTATTTGCATCAAAACTGGGAGGCGGTGCAATAAATAATACTGCCCAACAATTTCACCACCGTGGTTCTTCGCTCACAAAAGGCTTTGATGCAGACTTACGCACAAAAAATCACCAAATTAACCCAATAAATAACGTATCGTGAATCATAGAGGCACATATGAATAATTTGATAAGGTTCTTATCTTCTGACCTGGTGACAAGAAGAACATTTTTCCATATGAATTCCCGTTCGTCTAGCAACCTTGGGATTACGTTGTACTACATTAGCTGCAGCGTTCCCTGGTACCGGTCCTTTAACCGTAATAAATAAACAAGCATAGAAACAACCCAACTCATCTTCAAGTTACCAAGATACTCGAGTGACCCCGCACTTTAGACTCATTTAATTAGAATAATTCCATCGGTCTGCTTTTAATTCTTATATTGGAACTCACGCTGGCGTAAGTTGTCTGGAGTCAGCTTGGTCTTCGCTTGAGCCAGCCTAAATCCCACATACTGAGAGCAGTAGGCAAGACATCCATCCAGATTGAATTGTCCATCTGATATATGGTAGAGCAGGCCGTCTGTCCCCCGTTGCCTAAGCTTAGATGCTGCAAAAAATAATATAACATATTAATTGTATTGCCAATATCAACTTGAAATATGTGATGCTGTAACGTGTAACCATTTCTTGACCCTCTTTGAAACCGATGACCCAATTATGGGGAAATGTTGAGTAATTGGAGATGTGCTGGAGTAGGGTCAATTTAGACTCGGAGCAGTTAGCAAATTGGAAACATAAATAAATGATAAAAAGTTCTGTATTATGAGGATTATTAAATAAATATCAATCCGTCGGTTGTGGCCTTCCAGAAGTAGCATATAAATGTCTGAAACGTGCTCTGTGAAGGAATAAGATAGGGTTTAATTAGCGGTGGGGTAGGGAAGGGGGTAAGCCGCGCAAAAACGGGGGGTGACGCGGAGGGAAGCGAAACTGGTTAGGCACGTGAGTTAGCTAACGGGTGACTCATTCGGACAGACGGATAGCTTTCGGGATATTTATATTCACATACGGGTATTAGTATTTTAATGCTTGGGTATACAGTATTGCAACTTCGTTGCATGTCATGTTGTATATTTGCATTTACAATGCTGGGTTCTCTGAATGATTTTTGGGGTAATGACAACACATTTATAAGACTTTTTTATAATAAATCTAACAGGTACCTAATAATTTACAAGCTGTATTAAAGGTTATTACTTCACTCATATTCTTCTTACACGAATGTTGATTTGCGGACACGTTCATGATGAATTTTTCAATTTTTGATATCATTTCTACGTTGTTCGCTATTGATTAATTTACACGTGGCATAGATTCATTCAGTTTCTTGTTATTTTCTCCGTTAGCTATGATTTTCTTTCCGTTTGATATATATGCAGTCACATAATGACCGAATGTCACATCGCAGGTGATTTGTTTATATATGAAGGAGCTTATTTGTAGATCGAATAAATGTAATATAATCAGCAATGATATAATTACGGTTATGGCATATATTCATAGACGATATACATGTAT
>SDVV010012849.1:0-15316 GCA_016164225.1 Gammarus roeselii | reverse complement strand
TATATATGTACGCATGTGTGCGTGTTTAGACAGCTCACACGACCGGTTGACTGCATACATATTGATTAGGGAAAATGCGTAATCGTGGGTAGGTACAAGAAAATCTATTTTTTTAATGAAAATTGATCGACAAATATTGCAATGTGACAGTTCTGTTGAAAAATGTTCAGGAATGTGTAGAGGTACAACCGTTTTCCATAGATGTGAGGGTGGTGAGATTAGGCTGACACATAAGGGGGGTTGAACTCATGGCATGAATCAATGGAGGCTGACACAGCAGTCGCGAACGCTACCCACCCGACCATGGCAGCCTGATAAATATTATCCAATTGAGAGGTCGAGGGCAAGCGGTAACATTAGAGGAACCTGTAGAAAACGTTCTCAGGACGAAGTGGAGTTTATTTGTGTATGCAGATGTTTCAAATTTAGTCTATGTGACTCACCACAAAAATAATTGACTTGTACATATTTATAACACATAATTGGTGTTTCATCAGTGGTGGTGAGTTTCTTAGTTAATGCATTTTGTCCAGCAATAATTTGGTGCTTGATTCCATTGAGGAATGACCAGAAGTTAACTAGTTAGGATCACTCGTACTGAACAGCTTGCAGAGATCCCTCATTGAGGAATGACCAGAAGTTAACTAGTTAGGAGCACTCGTACTGAACAGCTTGCAGAGATCCCTCATTGAGGAATGACCAGAAGTTAACTAGTTAGGAGCACTCGTATTGAACAGCTTGCAGAGATCCCTCATTGAGGAATGACCAGAAGTTAACTAGTTAGGAGCACTCGTACTGAACAGCTTGCAGAGATCCCTCATTGAGGAATGACCAGAAGTTAACTAGTTAGGAGCACTCGTACTGAACAGCTTGCAGAGATCCCTCATTCTTGTCTAGTCGGTGTTCAACACACAAACAATCAACGTTTATTTAATCAGTCACTCTTTCTGCGCAATAAATCCTTTGGTAGCCTAAAGTCTATAATATAGTTGTATTGTTAACAACGGGTGAAGCACAAGCTAAGTAATACAATACATCAATTACATCAACAATGCATTGTTTTAATAGAGCCAGTGTAATCACCTACCAATAATTGGTTTAAACAATCTCCAATGGGGCGCTGTGCCTCAGAAAGACTCCTTGACTGAAGCGATTAACAATAAACTTCACCATATGGCATATGAATAGTGGATTTATTTAACAACTCCAATTATGTTGGTTTACTAGCCTAACAGAACAAGCCAAGCGTGGAAACCGTACAGTCCCGTATATTATTTTTCCAAAGAACTAGAAATAGAGGTTACTTATCTCTCCACGATACTGCATTACCTCGTAAACACTCCAACATTCAGAAACGGTCTATTCTTGGCTACATTAAGAAGCCTGTTTTATTACGTCAAGATAAAGATCTTAAAAAGAAGTATCTGGATAGTTTGATATTCATTTTAGGTGTGTTATCGAATCAAATTTCAATGAGGACATTTCTCGTGACGTCACGAAAGCAGATCCAGGCCTTATGCAGTAGATGGTCTCCACTAAAGTCTTCCTATGCTTTAACTTCTGCAATTAGAAGCAGTTCTAAAATATTCAGGTATTACTGAATGTAGCGTACAATCCGCCTGATCACAATTAACAAACTACAGGATAAGATTATTTCATGCCAATCCATTGAGAAATACAGTTTATATAGTTATTTGTCTTGGTACATTGCTTTTTGACGAATTCAGACATTAATAGTATTAATTAAGTAGACATTTCTTCAGCAAATGAAAATATAACCATCGAAAATAATATTTGCCGAACAGGAATGGAATTCAATTTCTTTATCCGAATCAATTTGATTGCCAGAAACGAATGGTTGGGAGCCTGCCTCAGATCACTTAAGGTTATCTGGGGAATTGAAAAAAGGGTTTGACTGCTCTTTTTCCAAAGTGACCTCGATCCTGCTTTGAATTTGGAATGATCAGGAAGAAAGTACGACAGGACAATGAGAGGATCCTCCGCTGCGTGCTGGACGGGCACTTTTTTAGATAGTGGTACAAAAACTCACCTGAAAGTTGGCAGGTCTGAAGATCTCCGCACTTCTTATTTGGTTTAGATTGTATTGGGATTCAGCGTTCTAAGTTGAGCTGACCGGTTTTGCATGACGGAATAATCATGTACTTTTTCCTTACAGAATCTCTTCCTCTGTTGCTCAAATGAGTAGTAATAAACTTTGAAAATGACATCAATTATCGTAGGAATGTTGCCCGCATAAACATGGGTGTATGTGTATATCCCCTTCCTCTCAGTCTACGCATCTCTGATTGAGGAGAGTGGTCTACCGGTATCCTCCATCATCGTCTACAGTTAGACCCCACCATGTACGCGGCAATTTGAATGAAAACAATTACAAATAATACCCCATTGAATACAGGAACACTATATCACTGCATTGATTATATAAAGTGTACATAATTTAACTTGGTTATGTGCCAACTTTTACTGTACTTATCCCCGCGACAAGACGTTTTGAAATGGGACAAAGGTATCCTATACATATTCGGAGGAGTTTTTTTCTGATTTGTATCACGGTCCTTCACGGATGTTTTTTTTTTAAATTTACATGTAAGCGGAAATTATTTGGTAACTTCGTATCGCCACATTCAAGATTAAAAGGAAGCAAGGTTTCCTCCTCTTCCTTCCTGTTATTTTGTTTGTATTATACAGCGGCCTACTAGCGAAAAATGAGTTATTTTTTAATGTATCACATTGCTGCTCCTGGGATGTTCAATAGTAATTAATGAATATCGTGCTAAAATATACTCTTCAGGCAAATTATCATCGAGACTGATTAACATGATACAAATTATTTATCTGAAAGAGTGTACAATAATTTAGTTATCCTGTTACCGCTCCAGAAGCGAATTTTTCAAAATTACCTTACCGTCCATGACAATTTTTGGTATCGTATCAGTGCCTACAAGATGATAGGTATGCAAAATTTAACTATTATGCTGTAAAATATATTGTGGCAATGTCGTGTTCACATGTTTAATCAATTAGATTTTTAACGTACGGTCTTTATCCAACTGGTATTGCGGATGCAGTAAATGCGTTGTGAATTAGTTAGATGTGACAACAACAAAGGAACCGAAGATCGTCGCTTGGGACTCAAATTATTCACTCAGAAATTATAGCGTGTTAGCCACGGTAACCCCACGATAAGAAAAGAGCAGAGTTATATGAACACGTGAATGGTTTTAAATGAGTACATAACAGAATATAAGAGGTTTTCTATAATGTAGTGATTGTAGTATTTGAACCAGTCCTGGTCTTTCCTACCTTTTTTCGCCATAGTGTCAGTTAATTGAAGATATATTATAGGGGTTCGTTTATTTGAGTACTCCGTAGATATTTCAAATATAATATTAGTGATGAGGGGAAGAATTCAGTGTTGATGATATCCTAAGAAGTGCAGTGTTGGAATAGAACTAGCGGAAGACCAACCAAGCGAAATAAATGAGTCACCTTTATTCGGAAATTATTGAAGAATTCATGTTCCGATTCGCGTTTGAAAACAGTAATGCCCTGAAAAAAGTAAAAGATGACGAACAAGAAAAAGTTCCCGATTTGGAGACTTGTTTATCTCGGAGTGTAATGAGAAATATTCGACAGAAGACTACGACATTGAATATCGAAACGGCATTATACCCCGAGGCTGTTCTGGAACTTATCGGAGTTGCATTCTACGCCGTAGTCGGGCATCGAGGCGTCGGGATCACTCATCAGGGGGAAGCAGTGGGTTGATGAGTCGATCGGAATTTATTCCCGGGCACTCAACGATTTCGGAAATCGATGCGGGTACAAAGTTTGTTGTAGAAATTGGCTGTGTGGACTGCTTGGGGACTAGTTCATCATAGAGTCACCAGCTGAAAACAGCGGTAATCACTGAATGCAAAGGGAAGTAGTTCAATAACACGTTTCTCCGAGCGAAGAATCGTGTCTTCGTCCGCCTATATTTGTCTTCCACAGATATGAGCGGACGCATGAAAGACATAATCCAAGAGCACCCCAGAAGAAGGGCTTATTTGAACCAACAACAATAGTTACAAGGACAAATTTTACCGCAAAAGCTACAGAAGCCCTAAGGGAAGGACGACAATGCACCGGTAGCACAGGGGAACTACGTCTGCTTTAGGTGCACGTTCAAATGGGGAACACCTGCGAGCGATTAGGCAAAGACACGCAAAGTCGAAATCCCAATCAGCTGAGCCTAACAGGAAAATCATATTGACGAAAACGAGCATCTCGCGCTGCCATAGGAATTAAGTATACACGATTATACCACATTAAGGCAGATATGGCAAATAGCCGGACGGATACCCAAATGATCAACAACTAGTGTATATCAAGAATTGATCCAATAGCCAGAGTAACGTCGAAGACACAAACAGCCACTGGTACAGCATCGCCGAACACGACTAGTACCGTTATGACAAAAGGAACAACTTATACGGGCGTTGAAGACACATTGGCTTTACGGCATATACGGCAGAGAGTTGGATGACACGGCATCGGCATCTTATAGGTGAGACCGGGCTAGATAAAGGGGCACCTACTAAGCCGCACGGCAGCGAGGCTGCAGAATAACCATAGTCTCTTTATTAAGATCAATGCACAGTGGGAAAGTGACGAAATAGGTCGGTCACAATTAATGATACGGTGTATAGTAATTGGATCTGCACTGGAGCTTCAATTGGATACGGTAAGTTTGGTTAGCATATTGATAGAAGATATGGAACAGACATTCGTGGTGCTGTAATAAGTACGACGGACCAGATTGCTAAATATTACGATAATAATGCTATTCAAATATGGGGAACAACACCTAACATCTGAAATGAAGTTACAAAGCAAACAACGTATGTTTTGCCGAGCAATTCACCTGGAAAATAATTGTTAGGCACCAAATTTAGGTAGGGATGACTGTAAACTTTTGTTCTGTGCACTGCTCCGGTACAGATGTCTTGTAGAGGAAGTCCTCGCGAATTAGGTAAACACTGAAATATTTGCATGATTGGATCACTTTAAATAGGCTTGCCCGACGTAAAAGTTTTAAATCCATCTGTAAAAAATATACTGCGCGGTAATTACGAATTAAATACGAACAAATCCACGTGGACAATAACGTACCCGATGAGAACCCTAGACTGTGCTAGGGATCATTAGGTGAAGAGTCAAAGTTGCACTGTCGTCAATACATCAAAGGGACTATTCCAACATTATCACATACGTTTTAGTATATCGTCAGCCAGTGCAATTTTCCTGCTTTTCATTTCGTAAAGTGTCTTCTGTCTTATGAAAACAATACGCCTCATGGATGATGTCAAAGTGCTCACCAAGACTTGTGACATACAACAAGGAGTGTTTGAAAAGTTATTTACCGCTTCAGAAGGCGCTGTCTAATGAATACTGTTAAAGGGCAATATTTCACAAACAACGCTAAAATATTTGTGTCCTGTGTTCCCAACACGGGGTGCAACCAATTCCCCAGAAAGTCCGGACCATCGCAGAGGCTCCTCAAATATTAAAGTAGTTCGGGGTTTTGTAGGATTGTATTAATATTGCAGTTGATTCACACCAAATTTATGCCGTGCATTACCCCATTGCACCGCTTATTCAAGAAAAACGTAAACCGTGTCTGAATACAGATCACCAAGCATGCTTGAGCCAATTACAACGTTTTTTTTTTGGTGGCCAAAAAAGATTGAAATGGTTTGACCCGATTTTCGGGGCCGTCATCGAGACTGATGCCAGCAATAGAGGCATCCCAGCGATTCTATTCCAGGACTACTATGAGGCTCTTATGCTTGTCCAGTTTGTTTCTATAGAACGTTCACTTTAGTTAAAATAGACCTGCCACAAAAGATCAAGAGGCGCTTGAAGTAGTGTTTGAAATAGAATGGTTAGTGGAATTCTTTCCTGGCGGGAGTTTCAGGTATGAACCGATCACAAGCACTATTAAACTTTTGGAGCGAATAGGGCTGTGGTAATCAATCGCTGTGCATGATTGCATAAATGAAACCATCGGCTGAGCCAGATGAAATATTCAATTACTAACATACCTGGTAAATTGAACTACTTTAGTGATTTTCTCTTGAGATTACCCATTGCTGATTTAGAAGTCGATGTAGAGACAACGCTTGTGGTGTTGGAAAATCAATTAAAATTGTAGAATTTTAGTTGATCAAGAAGAATTCATATTCATCCTAAATTAGTTACTGTGTCATGGGCTTCCTCCCGCCGGTAAATGAGGCCAACAAATAATTTCATCGCTCAGCGGAACAATTATCATTGCACAATAATAGTTTTTAGAATAATCTTTGTAAATAATATCTAATATAAATAATAAATAATAATAATATTTAAATGTTATCGTCTCACTGAATTGAACTATTGCACTCCGATTATCCCGCTATATCGACCATGAAGTGAAGTTCCCGCTCCTCACTGTGAAATATAGACGGATAAAAAAGGAATGAATTAAAGCATTGCAGTTGGTGAGCAGCGAATGACAAGACTTCCTAAAGCAAACTTCTATGAGGGAGTCGTCGAGACCAATAAATACATTATCAAGATAACTTGCTTCATCGAGGCCGAATGAGTCAAAATATCATTTTGAGGCTACAATGGAAGAGCTTAACACAATCTTCTCTTGCAATGGCCTCCAGTCGTCCCTAACTACAGATCATAGCAGCTCATTCACGTCTGAAGGGTTTCAATATTACTTAGCATGGAAAGGAACAGAACCCGTTCGTGCACCTGCTGACTACATCAGCTCTTACGTACGAGCTGAACGCAGCGGTCTGGCCACATCCTCTTATAGTGTAATATTGAGATTCGATTGGATTAAATTTCAAGGGTCCATCTCTACCGGGTCTTAGACGTGAGCCTTTGCGAGCTTCCTCAGAGGGTGCCTCAAGTGAAGACAGATATTGTTGCGGGCAGGGTATTTACGCTGGAATTATTTAGCCCAGAAAGTGTTTACGACAGAAACAATTCTACGGATTAATTTTAACTGGAAACTGTTATCGATCGAAAGTGTTTTCGAAGGAAAGATTTTCAATCAGAACCTGTAGCCTGGAAAGAAGATAGAACATATTGTTCATTGGCATGAAACGTTTATGCTCAGAAAGGGAATTGGGGCGAAAGGTTTTAGGATGGAAAGTTGAGGGCATCGAATTATTCAGGATAGAAACTATTTACGACGGACTTTTTTCGATGGAAGTGCTTACGATCAAATCGTCTGTTGTGGGCAACTCGATTCTGTCGAATGTATTTCAGACGGAAATAGTTTTGGGCGGAATCCGTTTAGAACGGTTAGTTTTTACGCTGGAAATTATTTTACTTGGGTAAATGGACGATGATCAAAAAACACTATACATTTTTCTTGTAAGGTTAGGTTAGGTTAGGTTAGGTTCAGTTAGAGCTAAAAATATATCGTCCAACGATAACTTCCAAGGAAAAAAAATCCATCGTAGATTTTTCCGTCCTAAACACTTTTCGTTCAAAACCATTTCTGGGTCAAACTATTCGATTCTATACATAACTGTGTCAGATGATTTGGGGTAGTTTCCAGCTAGGATTCTTTCCATCGTAAAATTTTCTAAGCAAAATAATTCCAGCGTAAACACTTTCGGTTCTAAGAAATTCCGATCTAAACACTTTCGGTTCTAAGAAAAATATTTGAAAATGCGTCCCAGCGTGTTGAAATTCGATCGTAAACGTTTTTTGTCGTATCAACAATCCATCCTTTATTTTTCCAAGGTAAGATGTTCGCTGGTAATAGCTTTCCAGCCAAAACACATTCCGTTCAAAACTTTCAAGCCGAAACACTTTCGAGGCTGAATGTTTCCGTCGTAAACATGCCACCCATTGTTGGACTACCAATACGGTGCATCTTGTGACATGGTTTGCCCCTGCAGTATTTTTAAATAGTAGAGCAAATTTGAAAAAATAAAACATTAATCTAATCTACAGTATATCCCTAATGGATGTAAAAAAAGGTTAATGTGCCTATTTTCCAGGGAGTAGGACATGAACAAGCATTAAATTAAACTTCAAAGAAGGTTCAAAGTTGTTTGAAGAGACTCTGAGATAAAAAAAATATTTATATTGTATAAGGTACATGCATCTTATTGAGATGTTATCCGAACAAACCATGTTGATCAGATATTAAAAAGAAAGGAACAAATTTGTGATGACGAGCATAAGGGAAAAAAAGATCGATGAATGTTTAAAGAGAGTCTGCTAGAAAGAGTCGGTAATGCGAGAAATGATGACGAGGCGAATGCAATAGGAAATAAGTTATTGAATGAACAGGATAAATGAGTTGACGAATCAAGCCCCAGCACCCTTGATCAAACCGAAATACAAACGATACAATAAACCACAAGCTAACCCATAAGGTCCGGAAGAAAACGACGCTCTGCCATCAAGTACGTTGCTAGCGACAACTCGTACAATGCGAGTTAAATATGAACAGATACAGACAGGTCCATGTTCGAATAAATGGTCAACCATTTATCTCCTAAAGATGGGGATGTGGCAGGTCCATGGGTCTAATGAATTTGATTTTTACTCTATGCTCTACATTAGGGAAAATTAGACGAGGCTATTATCAATACGTAAATTAGTTAAATGAGGCAGCAAGAAAACCATACAAATGTCCGTCGGTTGGGACTCGACGTCACGCATAGTAAAAAGGGTAAGACACAAACAACAGGTCCGACCTAAATAATCCTTTCTGCGGTTACAGCGTGTTAGACACGTTATCTCCAGGTTGAGAAACGAGGCAAAGTTTCATGTACACATGTTTGATTCGTAATGTGTACGTAACTATGTACAATAAGGGCCTTTATGGTGTAGTTATTGGAGTTATCGTGCCAATCTTTGCCTTACTTTTTCCGGCCTCAACTTGTCTCGGACGAAACCTGTAAATAAAGATTTATTATAAATGTTCCGATGTTTTAGTTTTTCCCCCGTATTCCTATTGTATTCATCATTTCCTTCTGTAATCTTTGGGGCCTGCCCTTCAAAGCCAGATTTGTATATTAGTGGTTTCATAGTGCCAAAGTGAAAGCAGGCAATAGTGCATGATCTTGCATCTATATTAGAACTTATTCTATGGGGTAATGCCGAAATGATTTCAGATCAAAGAAAGATTCCAACATGAAAGTTAAAAAAATCTGTCAGATTACACGCCCATACATTTTTCAAAAATACTGTACGTACAAATTTATCTGACAAGAAAGATTTTTGCCTGATATTTCGGAACGCACATGCTGGAGTATGGTTGAAGCATGTACGGTAGCGAGAGAAAAGTCGTTTATGATTAAAGATAAGGAGGAATCTTACATGATAATTTTTCGCTCAACATTTGAACTCATTGGACATTTAATTGATATTATCCACAGAGAAGGATTTTCGAGATATAATATCGTAAGAAATGAAGCATTTAAATTTCAGCTTGAGAGAGTCATTCACATTACAAAATAAACAGGTTTCATGAAGGAAACTGTTCAAGCATTACGAAAAATATCACCCACCTATGCACCGGACAACTGCCGGAGGTAGCTGCATCGGCAACTTCTCTTTTCCCAGTCCCTCGGGTCTCCAGAAGTTGTCCCCTCGTCCCTTACCAATACTGCTAAACAGCAGCCATTTATCGGACCAATCTATGGTCCAGCGTCCCAGCGTTGGCATCAATCGAGTCTTCCATTACCGCGCGATGCCGCTAAACGGAAGGGAAGAGGTCACCAAATTGCTTCAGGGCCTCCATCTAATCTGCTCTGGAGAGAGAACACAGCTGAAAGGACCAAGAATGCGTGCTGACACCAAACTTGTTGAGGAGCTGGCTGCTTTGTTATGCAGCTAACATACAAAATAATATTGGCTGGCAAGAGAAATGATTTTGCTGGAATCCCTAAGAGAGACTAGCTCGTGAAAGATCGTTGGCTGGAATGTTGACTAACAGGCCGGACCGATTGGTGCTTAAATTAGCCGGCGGGCTGAAAGACTGACTGCAAGAGTCAATGTCTGGGGGAGGGCTCATCGAGCTTGAATGGCAGCAAGACTTGATCGGCTGGAAGGTTCACAAAACCAAACAAATCATAGTCATGGTTCGAAAGCCGGCTCTGTGAAACTGTCATTCTATTTCGCTCTCGAAACCACATCACTGTCGGAAAGTAGATTTACAGTGGAAATAAATTGGTTTTGAACAAGATAAGAACATCACTCAGTATCGAGGTTAGGTGACACACTGGACATGGTGGTTTTCTGGTGTTTCAAAGGGGGGGGGTCCTACCCCCCAGTGTGTCACCTACTCCAGTGCCACCATTCATCATTGGAGGAAATGGGTGAATATATCATCATTGGTATACAATACCCGCTACAGCATCACTCGTGAAATACAAATATCATATGATTTTATTTTAACAGATAAATGTAATCCATCACCTCATCAACTGAACCAAACCCTCGGCGGGTTAAAATGATGTCAGCGTTTTTTAGTACATTTTACATTCCAGCTTCCATTGTTGACTGTCAGAACGATTTGGGGATAAGAGATGAAAAATCATAGAAGCTAAATTTTCTGAAACATTTTTTTCAAAGATCGGCCTAAATAACTTGTTGAAAAAAATGTATGCCTATTCACTTCATGACTAAAAAGGTAAAAGCATCAGTGTTTAACACTTATTGATTTGTTGAAACGAATCCTACGCATTGTATCGACTCGTCTGTTTTTGTTATGATCTTGTAAAGGATGTATTGGTCACTCTACGGGAAGTGAAGTGCAATAAAAGACAACATTTTTTTGAGACAGATTATTTTAGAATATTTCAGCCCGTCAAAAGCAGATGTTCTAAGGTTTTAAATATATATTTTAAATAACACGATGTTTCAATTCGATGTTTGCAATAAAATTCAACATTTACCAAGATCCCCCAATGCTAATTTCAAAACCACATTAACGAAATAGCACAGCTTATCCGAAAGAAGTCCCTGCGATAAAAAAAATCGTTGATCGAAGTCATGAAAACATGTAGCAAATTATTTTTGTGGATGCCACTGGGTCGGTAAAATCTCCTCCAAGTAGCCTGCATGTGCTCCGCCCTCTTCGAATGTATATTTATGTCTTACCTCCATTTGTGATGCAGACCGCAGGTGTGTTAATTGTTCGTTGTCTGCCGCTCACCACTTATAGTATATATATTAGTCGCTGAATGAGCAAAATATCCTGCGGACGGGGGAATCATGTTGTAGAGATTGTGTCTTTGAGATTAAATGTAATTGTGTTATTCTGCTCGTACAGTATATGAATATTTTTTGAAACATTGCAGCGTATGTCTCTAAAGTACTTATTATTTCGAATGCTAAATTGCGCAGCATGAGTTCTCCCTAAAATTCCAGAAGAGCTATTGCGCAGAAAAAGACGGAAATCCATTTTGGTTTGAGGCAACTGGATATTAAAATGCTTTATTTATCATACCAATAAAAAAACAAGAAGGAAACAGTTCGCCAAAGCTGAACAATAATTTGTTATTCACTGACAAAATTAGTCATACATCGAAAAATACATTGTATAAGGAGTATAATAGTGCATATTAATGTCTGACACATCAGTCTAGTGAACTACATCTTTTAACAGTCTGTTCCACCATGTGAAAAAGCCTGTATGACTTCCTACGAGCGTGAGAAGGGGAATGAGGCACAACCAGTTTCAATAGACGTCCGCTAGGAGGCCTAAGAGATCTGCATACTCAGAATCGCCGTGCAGCATCTTCCAATACTTTATCAAATTTTGACCGAAGACCTAACCAGGATCCTCAACCTGCCACCATGGTCAACGATCTCACAGCACGCTGTGTTCATGCATCTTCGTGTGATAAACTCCAACAGTCTATCGTTTCTACCATAACACGAATTCTAGACATAATTATTCATACTCAGTACGAGGACGGTGTGAGCTGCATGTATAGACACCATAATCATAAGCATACTCAAAATCCCCATGCAGCATCTTCCAATAGTTTATTAAGACTTGACCGAAGACAAACCCAAGTTTCTCCTCCAGCCACAAAAGTGTAGTCTCACAGCATGGTTTGTCTATGCATCATCGTTTGATAAACTCCAGCAGTCTATCGTGTCTTTACACGTATTCTAGACAGATTATTCATGCTCAGTTAGAGGACGTTGTGAGCTGCATGTATAGATAGCATAGACAGTGAAATTCTAAATAGTGTTGAACACAACATCGAGCTTGCCATTCCACCAGCCATTGCAACCACCAAACGAACACATAATGATGAAAACGCCAATATCTGTCTATCAATACACCGAAGTCCTTCTGATGCAGCAACCAACTAAATTTGTTTTCTAAGATTCAATTATTGACCGACAGCAACCAAAGTCCTGATGAAATCTCATCACCACTCATATTTCTGGATCCAGCTAAAGGTTCCACGATTCAGACCAATAATTCACTTGTTAGAGGACATAATGCAGAGATTAAACACCTTGAATGACAGACCAGCTTTTCTTTCCTAAAAACTTCACGTACTGCTTGTAATAATCGGCTAGTTATTCGGCATTCTCGGAAGGTCATGGAAACGTAATTCATGTTCACGAGGAAAAGGACGGGACCAAGCACAAAGTCCTGAAGTGCAGCGCTTGAAATTTCATTTGAGCAGATGTATGTACCTTCACTACAAACATGCTTCCCAAGGATGAAATAAAACGGTGAAATCCCACCTTGTAACAAGCGTCTGATGCCTAATTACTAAAGCTGAGCAGCCACCAACACCGCACGGTTCACAACAATAAATGCTCCTAACAAGCCAACTCAAAATTATATCAACAACAGAATCATCATTAACCCAACTTCCAACATCGCCATAGGTCATAATCAATTGTTCCTCGTTGATGCGGTTCCTATGGAAAGTTTCATGTGATCTGATAATCGGAACAGAACTATCCTCTTCGTAGATTGAGGCTGAGGTCAAACAAAAGTGTCTATAATTAAGAGGGTCAGACTGAAACATGCTCATGAACATAACCTGAGACAAATGCAAAATTAACCAGAATCCTATATCGGTAGGGCCTGCCTAACACCGGCTCAGGAGCACATCACATCACTTCAATTTCCGGTTACGGGCTTGGTAACGTTTTTTTCATTGATGTTCCTACAACTAAAACCTGAACATGTTTGTTATGATTCAGGATTGGCACAGGACACCCCATCAAACACTCTAGTGAAAGAATTTGTAAGATCCCCGCTCATTTTACAGCACGCTCCATCCCCATCTGGCAAGCCACGAGGCCCGGACATGCACATGGAAGAGCCCACAGTTATGCATGTCTAGTCGATAATTTGCCTTTACTCACTGCTGCAAGAGGAAGCATAATTTCTAAAGATCGCATACTTTTCCTCGTACTGGTTGACCTGAACACACCTTTATCTGTTTATTGAGCTTTCGCTTGTCGAACTGGTGGGCGTCAACGAATGTTCTTTCATTGATGACCTAAAACTAGTCAGAATATTTTGGATTGAATAAATTATCGTTTAGTTCATATCAAGGAGACGTCAAAATCGTGATACAACTTTCAATAAACATTTTCATAACTGAACTCTTCTGATCAGCTACAATTTTGGAGCGATATATGGCGGAAATCTGAATGATGTTCTTCGAGCAGTCTCGAAGTCATTTTGGGTGGAGTAGTGGCTTTACGGTATATTTGGAAATTTATGCTGACTAGCGATGCGTTGATCATCCAAGTAGGCGTACTGATTCGGAGAAATCGGTAAGAGAATGAGGCCCGGTAGACCTGCAAATGATGTATTGTGTGATGACTAGGTTGTCCACGCACACGGAAAATGACCAGAAGATATATCTTTTAGCCGCTAAGAGACGTTTATCAGAAATGTAGGTGATATGGTTGGGAGCTTGGTTGTTGATTTAGTTCCTAGCCTTGGAATATTATTGTAGCAAGAAATGATCTCGTCGAAAAGGAAGCGGAAGTTTGTTGGCCAGTCATTTATGAATTCGATGATAGCAGAAAGGAGCTCACCGGTTGCAATGCGCATAACGTTGTTTGCATTTCCTGAAACAGGTTTGAGATACGTTTTAGTTGCTGAATTGCAGACACCAGCTCTATAGTCAAGACGTTAGCGTTTTTATGTTCTGTACAACATCATTCAGGTGTCCTGATCGGCACCTCTCTTCAAGGATATTACTGAGAGGATAATTTCCGTCGACATTCGACAGCGGGTTTGCATGCCGGGCTAATGTGAGTGTAGGGTCCCACATGAGACCCAGTAACTTAATGCCGTCGTCGTGTTCTAGGGGTGTGTTGCGCAGTTGTAGAGCTTAGCTTATGTATTGTCGGGGGAAGAGAGCAAAATTACTGGTTTTAATTTTTTGGGGCAAACATCGGAAGCCTAGCCTAGGTAGGGTAGGCGGTTGTGCCATAAGCTTCAGGAGAATAATATATTCTGAAAAAAAAAGGCACCGAGGGTGAGGAAGATGGAGACTATGACTGAGGTTGTGGCAAAAGATGTAAATTGTCGGTGGTTGAAGGCGATTGGCGACGTACGGAAGAAGTGGTCGGAGCATGCAAATTGTTGAATGTTGAGAATGTCAGACAGACTGACATTGTTGCTCTGCATGGTAGTGCATGGACGCTAATTTTGGAATTAATAGTTCCGTGCACTACCACCCAATAGTTCCGTGCACTACCACCCAATAGTTCCCTGCACTACCACCCAATAGTTCCGTGCACTACCACCCAATAGTTCCGTGCACTACCACCCAATAGTTCCCTGCACTACCACCCAATAGTTCCGCGCACTACCACCCAATAGTTCCCTGCACTACCACCTAATAGTTCCCTGCACTACCACCCAATAGTTCCGTGCACTACCACACAATAGTTCCCTGCACTACCACCCAATAGTTCCCTGCACTACCACCCAATAGTTCCCTGCACTACCACCCAATAGTTCCGTGCACTACCACCTAATAGTTCCGTGCACTACCACCCAATAGTTTCCTGCACTACCACCCAATAGTTCCCTGCACTACCACCCAATAGTTTCATGCACTACCACCCAATAGTTCCCTGCACTACCACCCAATAGTTTCGTGCACTACCACCCAATAGTTCCGTGCACTACCACCCAATAGTTCCCTGCACTACCACCCAATAGTTCCGTGCACTACCACCCAATAGTACCGTGCACTACCACCCAATAGTTCCCTGCACTACCACCCAA
>SDVV010012848.1:0-15316 GCA_016164225.1 Gammarus roeselii | reverse complement strand
CCCAGAAAGGGGGGTGGCCGACGGCAAGCCCCCTTTCTGGGGGACGCGGCCTAGTGTCTGTATCTGTACATAGCTATTATTTACCTGCTCATACTCTAGGCCCGCATATTATTTGGCCGCTATGAGATAGTCGATTTACTGTGGTTGGCACCAAGCAATACATGTATTTGCCTATAATTACAGTCATTACCCCATTTATACAAATGTGTTATCATTCATTATGCGGCAAGCGCTTCTTTGAAAACACTCCGATTAAGATGAAACAGATCCAGCCAATTTCTTTGCTCTTCTGGCAAAAGCTAGCTTGCGCTACATGATGGTATTTTCTACGCCAACACTATGGCTCTTACGGAGTGGAAGAGAATACAACTTTTCTCTCAATTCTCTCAATAAATTCTCTCAATAAATAGTTATTTCTCTGTAATGTAGTAAGAGCTATCTTAAAGCAATAACAATTACTAAAATGGCCTAGAGTATGAGCAGGTAAATAATAGCTATGTACATCAATATATATTGCCCTCTAGTATGAGAGTGGTTAAACAGCCAGGAAGTGGCAGTAGAATCCTACGTATGATGTATCTAAAATGTGTACCATAGCTAATATGGTAACATTGCAGTACATTGAGTATGATAACGTAATTATATACTGAGAAATCTCATGAGAATGTGTCAGAGTGGGAAGCGAGGAAAGTGATTGGTTCACAGTAAAAGTGGGAAAGTGTCTCCCTGGCTGTTCAACCTCTACATGGATTGAGTGGTCAGGGATGTGAACGCGAGAGTGCTGGGTCGTGGCTTGGAACTGTTAGAAGCGAATGAGCGGAGTTGGCAGTTGAGCCAGTTGCTATTTGCTGATGATGCGGCCCTGGTTGTGGATTCAGAGGAGAAGCAATGTAGGCTAGTGTCTGAGCTTGGTAGAGTGTGTGAGAGGAGGAAGCTTGGAGTGAACGTGGGTAAGAGTAAAGTAATGAGATGCTCGCGAACTGTCGATGCGAGCAAAATTAGTGTCCCCCCAAATGGAGAGCTCTTGGAGGAAGTTAAGTGTTTTAAGTATCTGGGCTCCCATGTGGAGAAAACTGAACTAGTGGAAACTGAAGTGAAGGCGCGAGTGAAGGAGGGGTGTAAAGTGTTGGGTGCACTGAAGAGTGTAATGAGCTGTAGGACGTTGGGGATGGTAGCAAAGAGAGGGCCGTATGAGGGTGTTGTTGTCCCAACTGTGCTCTACGAAGCTGGGACTTGGGGGGGTGAGAGCAGAGGAGAGAAGAAGGTTGAATGATTTCGAGATGAAATGTTTGATGAGCATGGCTGGAGTAACGCTGAGAGACCGGATCACCAACGACGTGGCTCGAATCAGAACAGGGATGGTGAAGAAGTTGGAGGACAGAGTGGATTTGCGTGTTCTGAGATGGTTCGGGCACATGGATAGGATGGATGAAGGGAGATTGGTGAAAAAGGTGATGAATGCGGAGGCGAGTGGTCGCAGGCCTAGAGGTAGACCGAAGTTTGGGTGGATAGATGGTGTTAAGCAGGCGTTGGGAAGGAGAGACATAAATGTGGAGGTAGCGAGAGAGCGTGCAATAAACAGGCGTGAGTGAAGAATGGTTGTGAATGGTTGATTTTGACGCTGATGGGATGTGCTGTGCTTTCCCGTCCTTGGCATCGCGCTGTCGGGATGGTCGTGGGGGGGGGGGGGGCTCGGCCATTATGAAGCGGCGGAAGTTAACCAGTAAAACTGTCGGGCCCTGCTGCTGACAACGGATCCTCGGACCGCATTCGTAGTAGTAGTAGTAGTTGCTTCCATGTTCCACCGGAGTCCCAACGCGAAGTTAATGCAGACTCCCCCGTAGGGCGGTGAACCTTACTCGTGACCCAGACCGTATGTTGCGGGGGTACCGGCCGGACCTTTTAGCACAAAAGGGCTAAGTTGTGTAAGTGTGAGCGTATGAGGGTGTGAGGTGCGCTTTGCCGTCGGCCACCCCCCTTTCTGGGGGATGCGGCCTAGTGTCTGTATCTGTAATCTGACGTAATCCTTATCCTGAAGCCGTAGCGTTGAGTACCTCCTAACGATATTGAAAGATAATCTATACACGTACCCTATAATATATACAAAAGTCTCTGGCATTAACTAGCGTAATGTCACAAACCTTTGAAGCGAGAGAGACTATCTAACTGGTGCTTAATGAGACACAATTGTGATTGGGCTTTCCCACTGTACATAGGTACTTGTATATGAACATGTGGGGCGAATTCCACAACACTTTGAAGATGATGTCTGGAAGGGGGACCACACGCGTTTAAGCGATAGATGAGGCATATTTTTCTGACGTCGTGAGCTTTAGGAAAAGCATCCGGTATGGCATCATTGATAAGAGAGTAGATAAAATGCCCAACCGATGGCGCTTTAAGTGGTTTGCCTGAAGTAGGATGGACTAACAAATAGTCATTGTTCGACTGACACCGAGCTACCTTGGCTTTGAGTGCAGCCGTGAGGCACCGGTCATGTGCTCGACCATCCGGTAGTAGTGAGATGATAGAGAGGAGCGGTGGCGTGTGGTTGGGGGCTTGGTTCTTGTATGGGGACTTGTTAGCGGTCAGTATATGAGCGCACGAAGGGTTCTTGGAAAGTGAAGCCCCATGCATGGCATTGCTGAAATCTCTGAGACCCTGCTTCCTGCTGCGGTAGCAACGAAAATATTCTTCGGAAAGAGTGCCAATACTGACGTCGTCTGAGTATTGAAACGAGGAGAAGCGAACATGTCGAGGACAGGTTCTAGCTTCCACTGTGTCACGAAACTCCTTTCCGGTGTGTTCTCGTAAAACTGAGCCCTCGCCAGTTCCTTGAAGATCGACTCTTGGGTCGTGACACCAAACCCCTGAAAGAGAGGCAAATGAAGCGCATTCCTGTAAACCAAAACTGTGTGAGAATTGAGCTGCTTCTTCTTGCCGGTATAGTGCACGAACGTCAAGAGTGTGGACTGATTGATGTACTGCACCTTTGTGGTGCGCAGCCACGCTAGGAATCGAGTCCAGACCCTTTGGTATTGGCGTTGGGCCGACGCCCGTGCGTTCTGACTAGGGTGTCTGCAAGCAATTAATTGAATTTGATTGTGAGAACACTTTTTATAAAAATTGAACGCGAGATAACGCGAGAAGGGTCTTGATGTAAGAGGCACCTTTTTGCTCTCAACGCGCTGGGCCACGTCGAGGGCGAGCGAAATCTCGCGGAAGGAAGCGACGACCTTGGGCCACCCCAGTGCGTTGGGGTGGTCATGCACCACGAGGACGCCGCTTAGGGGTACGTCTCGAGCTTGCGAAGCACCTGGGAAATCAGGTTGTATGGAGGAAACAGGTATATTTTCTTCCACTGAATCCAGTCGCACTGGAAGAAGTCGCACTGGAGAGAATCCACTAAAGCTGCTCGTGGGTGATGATATGGAGCTGCAAATAGTGGAAGCTTGTGGTTCCCCGGATCCGTTAAGAGGTCTATTTACATGGCTCGGCGCAGGGTAGAGGGGCGGGCGAAGCATTGAGGAGTCAGCGTCCACTCGGTCTCAACTGGTAGGAGACGTAAGAGTTGATCGGCCCAGACGTTCTGCGATCCGGGAAGGTAGGTCGCGAGAAGAGATAGGTGACGGCGGTGGAAAATCTGTAAGGGCTATGCTCCGATCTTCTGCAACGCCGAAGCCTTGCTGGAGCCCAAGTGATTTACCATGGCTACAGCTGCCATGTTGTCTGACAACACGAGGACTCAAGTGTGGTGCCAATGAGGTCGTGTCTGCAGAGCATGTACGATGGCCAGCGATTCCTTCGACGTAATATGGAGTTTGCATTCCACCGCTGACCAGCGGCTGTACGACTGCTGGCCGCTACAGTATACGGTCCCCACGCTTCGTCCGATGCGTCCGTCCACAGGAGGTGTTCCGGTGGAGACAGTACAAAAAAGACGAGGGAGAGGAGGAATGTATCGTTGTTCCAGTGCTGTCGTGGAAATTTTTGATCCCAAGTTGAGGCCGAATGGGAGGGCCGATAAAAGTACAGCTGGCCTCGTTGTTTGAAGACCAAGCACTTTTGTAACCTGGGAGGAATCGGGATGTGCGGGAATGCGTACTTGATGTTCAGCTTGGTGAACCATAGAGGATGCTTCAGCACTGCCCGTATTCTTTGCGGTGGACATTCGGAACATTGTTACCGGGATGTATTTGTTGAGCTTGGAGAGGTCTATCACTAAGCGATCCTCTCATGAGGCCTTGAGGACCACAAAGATGCGAAATACGAAAGCTGGTTGTCTGGGCACCGCCTTGACTGTGTCTTTCCGCAGGAAGTCTAACACGAGGAGTTTGAGAACGTCCTCGTGCTGTCTGTGCGATACAGTGTAATTGAGAGGATAGGGTCGTGGCGCCCATCTCCATTAGAGGCCTTTAGAGAGGATGCGTTTGACCAAAGGCGTGGTTTCGCTCCCGTGTGCTAAGCTACTCCTGGGGGCCGCCGGAAGAGCCTCAGTACTTACGGGAAGGGGAGCGGCCCGCTTTCCGTAGTCACCTGAGGACTTGGAGCGAGGGGGGGAGGGTCGTTTGGCTGCTGAGCCTCCCCGACCTCCTTTGCAATCTCCTTTTCCTCGAATAATCTGACCACGTCCGTGGTACCTTGGGGCAGTGAAGGGGCGGGCCCCCGTACCTGTATGTGAGGTACTGGGGCTCCATGCTTCCCTTGGGGTTGCATGGCACCATGCTGGAACGCATGACGATCACTGGAAGATGCTTGTCGACCGCTTTGGCTACGAAAGGAACCCCGCGCGGCCCCATTCTGGGGTTGCTGAGGCTTCTGTTTCCCGGCAGTCCAGGGCCATGAATTCTGAAGTTGACGGGGCCATAAATGAGAGGACCTCCATCCTGCTTCGGAAGGTTTTGAGGAGCCGTCCGTGACTCGCGATTGTTCGCCTGTCGCCGAGGTGATTTTGGTCATCGTTACTGAAACAATGTAGAGACAAGTATAAAGTGGATGTTCTGATCCAAATATACGTTAAAAATAATGTGTGCATGAGTGAAAATAATAGGTATGTTATCAATAAATTCAATATGATGCATAAGATAATGCTAATGTATGCAGAATGTATTTCGTTATTGAAGAATTCGCATTGATAACGAACAGATTATTAAATGTACAGGTTGGTCTCTAGTTTGTGCTGGAACATTAAACCCCACGTTTGTTTTGCAACCAAAGAGGTCGTGTAACGTTAATAATAGAGACGGTAAAGCAGGTCAAGAGCCCATCAAGAGTGAGCCCCCTGCCCCCTGGCGGGAACCAGGGGGCCGATATGGGAAGGAAGAAACACCATTTGGGACGGACCAGCATCCCCTCCGGAGTGACGAAGAACAAGATTCCAACAGCTAAAAACGTCAGCATCTCAAAGACAACCAGCGCCACCTCAGCCGAGGATGAATGAAGAAACGACCGCATCGAAGAGTTGTCAAGTAAAATTCAGGAAATTATGAACTTGTTGATCCCAGCGACCGGCTTTCCTGAGAAGAAAGCTGAAAACACCACCGTAGGACCTAGCACAATCGACGACCTTCTAACGACACTCTAGTGTCTTGTCGAAGCTATATTCCTTCAAGTCCACGAACTCGTGAAAAAACGACAAACTAAAAAACCTGCAACGTACTCAAACATCTCTACCACCACATCCGATGACTAACGCGACGACTCTCCACCCAAAAAAATCTCCACCGAACTCAGAGGACTACAAGGAAGAAGCAGCACTCGCCATTTACTGATCACAATTTGTTCAACAACGGCCCATACTTTCCCGCACACCTGAAGATAACGTTCGACGCTGACGGTAGACCGATCATTTGTCCATACACTCTACGAAAAGAGCTGGGCTACTGCACCGGCCGTCCAGTCCTTTCGTCACCAGCGGTGACGAAAGCTTCGCCATTTGAGTAGGTGCGAAACTTCGAAGTGACACAATTATCTCCAGGACCAGACTAGGCGGGAAGCAATGCACAATCGTACCATACCAGACTTTCACTACAAGTTCAGGTTTGATTTACGTTTAAGATATCCCCGAAGGAGGAAATAGAAGAGTACATCACTGGTCTCGTTCAATACGAGGACTGCGTGGTTGAAGCAAAAAACGCAGAAAAAAATCAAACCTAGAAAAGACACTACCACAGCCCTAATGCTGAAATTCAACTGTCTTACCCCACCCAAATACCTAGACATCCCTTTCTGCGCTACCAAAACCAAGGTCACACCATTTGAAAGACGTCCGATGCGATGTAATAAATGTCAGAAATACGGAAACACGTGCGGAAACCGTAACGGTAAACTAAGATGTTCATACTACTCCCTAGACGATCATGACAAACGGGCAGATCCCCAGTCGTGCCAATCTAAAGAACCTCACTGCTTCTACTGCGAAGTAAACTGCCACCCCACCGGACACATAGATTGCCCCGGGATGAGATGGAGAGAGGAATCCTCTAATACCAGATAGTCCACGAGGTCTGGCGACGCGGAACTGTGGCCTCGATGCACTAATTTCAGGATGACCCTCCTACCCAAGAGAAAAGACCGGCACCATTCCCCACTCATTTTCTAATAACGCTCAAAGATAGCGGTGTAAGCAAAGTGGCCTCTTCAAAAAATCCATTTAACATGATGGAATCATTCTCCAAACAACTGGGAGGAAAACCGAATAACGTCCACCGACAGGGATCGTAAATCGTAAACAAAGTGACGCTATGCGAAAGATCACCAAAATAAACCACCTCAAAGTCACTGTTGAAATACACCCGTCCTTCAATGATGTCTAACGAATTATCTACACTTCTCGCTACAAACCCACAACAGACCTGAGTGCGTTCTCAGAAGGTGTGGCCAAGGATTACGGAGTTACCAACGTTCATCTGGCCGATTTGATCCAATCACAAAACACTAGTTCTACCGCGTAACAAATTATCTTCCCAGGAGCGACGCGCCGGAATTCATAGTAATCTCGGGTGAAAAAGGAAGAACCAAAACCTACCTGGTTGCAACAAGGCCTCCAATGTGCAAAAAAAAACTTTGGGTACGGCCACATCATCGAATACTGCCGGCCGCAGACACCCCAACGCTGTAATAGGTATGTCGACGAGCACGACAGAAAAAACTGCACAGCCAGCCAACCAAGTTGCTACCACTGCTCATGCTTCCATGAGGCAGGCGACCGTGACTGCCAAGTAGTCATGGACCAGAAAGAACCAACGCTCAAACAAAACGAGCGCAGAGTCACAAGGAAGCAAGCCATCCAAAACTGGAAAGACTATAACCCAATTCGTTTTGATTATGCCAAAGCAGTCAAATCGTCAATTCAACCAAACTCGTCTGTCGATTCTCCTATATCATCAAAACCATCTCTTAACAAGACTTCTACACTACCCTGTGGCAGTAGTGCTACCTCACTCAGCCCAGCAGCCGCCTCCGCTCTTGAGAAGAATGCTCCTTGCAATAATTCCTGCGAATCCCAGGAGGACACCGCGATGGACGCTTCCTCCGCAGTCCACCAAGCAGCTAGGCTCATCACCACAACAACGAAAAGGCGAAGAGATGAAGAAATCTCCGATGCCCACTCACCACAGAGTGAAAAGATAAGTAACGACACACAAATAACAGCTCGCCAAGATAAGAGCCTAGACTTACTCACACTTGTCTTTACCGCGCCGTCATTCGGCGAAGGCCGCGAGGGACGCGACCCTATGTTTTCAAGCCCGACTCCCGAACACCCCACCAGCAAGAACGACTATCGCCAGGATGGCGACGTGCTCAAAACCCATATCGGAAAACTCGTACTCGAGACTGCTAAACAACCTGTCACCTTATCTGTCTCCAATAGCTCTCAGTCTACACAACCATCCACGCAGTCTGAAGAGACTACCACAGAAAAATAATGCTCTCGCTCAAGGAGCAAGCACTGGGAACATGAAATCTCGGTTTCCTGCAAAAGCACTCACAGCCGCGAACGCAGCAACCCCTGCAGAACACGCTCTACCGAACGCAGCTACTCCCGTTAGCACTCTCGATCAAGAACTCCTGGGCAAACTCATAAGCACGAACACTCTCGCAAACCACGCCATCACTCTAGATTATCAAGATCTGAGTGTGAACCACCTCTGAAGTGAACAACAGCACAATACGTCTGTGGAACTACCAGGGACTCTGAAACAAGAAAGACGAATAATTACCATCCTTGATTACCACCCATAAACCTTTGGTGATAGGCCTCAAAGAGATCAAACTCCGAGATACCGCCACCTTCAGAATCCCCCAAAATATCATACACCGCCGCGAAGGCTACACCAACGTGACTGCTCACGACGGAGGAGCACTTATGATCCACCGAAGCGTACCTCACATCCCCCTTCTACTGAGGACAGACCTTCAACCTATCGCCGTAAAGATATGCGTCTCAAGACCAATAACAGTGGTATCCATCTACTCGTTACGAAGCCATGACCTCTCGGAAGCACTAATGACCGAATTGCTAAACTAACAGCCCTCGCCAATACTCCTCCTCGGAGACTTCAACAGCTACCATGAAACATGGGTATGCGTGAGAACAGACCCCAGGGAAGTGAATAGGGCTAACACCATAATCACTCACAACCTGGTCCTTCTCAACGACAGACAACCCACCCGAATCACTCCTGAAAGTGAAACTGCCATCGACTTATCCATATGCTCTCCCACTCTGGCACCTCAACTTGTTTGGTGAGTTCTGCCTTCAACGCACGACAGCGACCACAACCCAGTCATAATACCAACCAAGAAACCCTGCCCCACAAGAACTTCGATTCAACTATCGGAGAGCCAGCTGGGAGGAATACTCGGCCCACATCGCATGGAGCGATATGGATATTATTCCCGAAGACCTATCCTAACACGACCTCGTCACCCAACTATGCAAAAAGTTTCAAGCTGCAGCCGAGGCAAGCATTCCCCAATATGCACCTTCAACCTTCTCTCCGAAACCATGGTGGTGGTAAAAGGTGCAAGAAGCAAGAGCTAAGCGTGAAAGGCTATACAATGCCTACCGACGTGAACGGTCTCCCAAGAACCGAATAGCGTGGAAAAAGGCAACTGCTGTACATCGAAAACTTCAAGTGGAGAAGAAACGAAAAAGCTGGGCTCAGTTAGTCAACACCAGTAATCGAAACACCCCTCTCTCACAAGTGTGAGAAAAAATCCGACGTGTCCAGGGAAAACCCGAGCGACCTATTAACATTCTTACAGACTGAGGCGGAATTTATTCTTCCCACGCGGAAATCGCAAATAAACTAGCTCAGACTTTTAGCCAGATATCGCAATCAACAAACTGCACAGCTGCTTTCCAACAGGAAAAGGACTTGCGACAAAGGGAACATCTTGACTTAACTTCCAGAAACGAAGAGACCTACAACAAACCTGTCTCTCTCCACGAACTACAGTGCGCCAAAGACCATACACGCGAAACTTCACCTAGGCCGGACCGTGTGCACATCAACATGATCAAGAATCTCCCATATGGCGCCCATGAGCACTTATTAAAAGTGTTCAACCTGTATTCAAACTCATTTTTTCACGATCAATAGCGGGAATCTGTAATTATTCCAATACCCAAACCCGGGAAATCCCAGTGATTCACGTAACTACCACACCATCGCCCTTACCAGCGTCCTCTGTAAGATCATGGAAAGAATGATTAACTCACGTCTTGTAAACTACCTTGAGATGCACGCAGGCCTCAGCAACATCCATTAGACACGTGGTTCATATTCTTCGACGTTGAAAAGCATACGACACTACTTCGAAATACGGAATCATGAAGGATCTCCACTTCGAAGGCCTGAGAGGACACCTACCACGTTCTATCCATCGTATCCTTATGAAATGGGAGTCCTCCAGGGAAGCGTCCTTAGCGTTACTCTTTTTATTCACAAAATAGACCAGCTAGCCGACATTCTTCCGTGTGACGGAAGACTCCTCTCATCATTATACATGGACGATCTACAATTAAGCTACAGGCACACAAGCCTTCTAACGATTTAACATGAACTCTAGGAATGTCTAAACCAGAGTCTGAAACTGGGCGTCCTTAACGGATTCAGGTTCTCGCCTTCTAAAACTAAAAGCATGCATTTTACTCTTGTACTCGGCTTGCACCTGAACCAGACCTAATGCTGCATAACACACCTCTAGTATACGTAGAATCTATCAACTTCCTGGGGCTCGTGTGGGACCCTAAACTCACATGGCGACCTCACATTGCAGCTCTGGTGACTCGCTGCAAACGGGCAACAGGACCTATACTATCGGTAACATCGCTGAAATTCGGTGCCGACATGGACACCGGCGTGATGTTGTTTAGAGCAATCATACGCTCGCGCATTGACTACGGAGTCGTTGCTTACGGATCAATCGCCAAAACCACTCTCGATCATAGTCAACAATGCTTTGCGTATCACAACCGGCGCGTTCCGCTCCACTCCCATCGAGTCCCTCAACGTGCTAGCTAACGAGCTTCCACTACCACTCCGGCGAGACACTCTCGCTACAATACTATTTCAAGACTAGAAGCCTTATCAACAACCCAGCACTCGGCGAAGTCTCCAACATCTCCGAAACACGCCTATTTGCGGCAAAGATGAATATATGCCCACCTTTTTCGATGCGCGTGGACAACCCACTAACCTCGCTCAACATCAATCGCAAGACTATCAAGCCTTCATTCTTCCACCTAATTCTTCAAATCAATACACCAACGTGGATGATCTGCCCACCGCTGGTCAACCTAGAATTGCAAATGTACCCTAAAGAAACTACTCCAACAAACACGTACCGCCGAGAATTTTCAAGACTACTTGAGGAGCAATACTCTGAGCATCACCATATATACACCGACGGCTCCATAACGGCGGACAGAGTGGGAGCTGCTACCGTATGCGGGAGACCACACGTTGTGTAACCCTACTCCGAGATGCCTCTGTATTCTCTGCAGAGCTGTACGCACTCAAACTAGTCATCTGTATTGCCAACACTGACCACCTCTCTTAATACGTCGTATTTTCTGACAGCCTGAGCACTCTCACTCAGCTGAAGAATCTGCACTCCGTAGAATGCAGCACGACCTATTCACAATGACCGGAACTGGTCAAGCGATTGAATTCTGCTGGATCCCCGGGCACGTAGGAATAAGAGGCAACGAGTGCGCCGGTTCCTTTGCTAAACAGGCATCTTCCCACCAAGAACAATTTATTTCCATACATTACCGAGACTGGTTTCCAATCATCAATTCGCGTAGAACATCTCGATGGAACGACTCGTGGCAACAGAGTGGACAAAAAATGATTGCAGTTAAACAGTCCACAGGAGAATGGAACACAAAGTTTTTCAATAGAAGAGACCAAGTGTTCATTAACCGTTTGTTCACGATGGATGTGAAAGTAATGGACTCGCAGTAGCCCGATAAGCCTTCGTTAGCCCCCCGTGCAACCTGCAACGCCTGTTCACAGAAACGGCCTACAGGAAAAAAATAATCTGTTTTGGAAACATACCGGACTATATTACTCTGTTTGAAACTACTCGTGCCTCAATCTTCTCCGTTCACGAACGCACTACCCTGCTGATTTCCCAGGTTGAAGTTTGAATTCGACCACGTGTACGTGCAACCCAACAGAACTCACGGATCTTCACGCCCTACAAGGGAGCGTGCAGAGACTTCGCGTTGAGGCTGTGGTGGAACACAGATGCAACTACCACTGCTTCATTATTGTTTACCTCGTAGCGGGGGTGTTAGAATACTCCTATCGTAACCCCTGCGTGTCATAGGAGGCTACTAGAAGGATATCCCTGTAGCCGGGGCTTAGAATAGTGCTACCGCAACCCCTGCGTGTCGTAAGAGTCGACTAATAAGGGGTGGGTCGAGGAGGCTAGGAATGCCCTCCTCTGTAAAAAAAATCCCTATACGACGGTAAGATGAGCGGGGGGAGGGTCGCTGAATGTGCGTGGTTGTAGTACAAATGAAGCAGAAAGACGAGAGATTGGTGAGATGTTTGTGAGGAGGAAGTTAGATGTGTTGGCGCTGAGTGAGACTAAGTTGAAGGGTAAGGGCGAGTGTGAGTTTGGAGTGATAAGAGGAAGGAAGTCAGGCGTGGATGAAGGTTGGACACGAGAAGGTGTGGTGTTGTTATTGAGTGATCCACTGACTAGTAGCGTTACTGTGGAAGGAGGCGTCCTCAAGACTGATGTGGGTGAAAGTAAAGTTTCGCTTAGATAAAGTGGTATTTGTGAGTGCGTACGGACCTGGTAGTGGGAGAAGGAGAGGGAGCAATTTTGGACTGACCTGAGCGAGTGTATTGAGAGTTTTTGAAGTCAATTTAATGTGGTTGTACTGGGCGAACTTAATGCGAGAGTGGGAGATGCAGTAATGGACAATGTGTTAGGGAGGTATGGCGTTTCTTGTAGAAATGATAGTGGAGAGAACCTTATAGGTTTATGCATGGAGCAAGAGCTGGTCGTCGGAAACAGCCTGTTCAAGAAGTGAGATATCCACAAGTACACATGGGTAAGGATGGCGAATGGTGCAGTGGTGGGGAGAGCGTTGATGGATTTTGTGCTGATTTCGAGGAGAGTGGTGTGGAGGTTGTTGGATGTGCGGAGGGTTGAAAGGAGAGGGTGGAGTGTCTGACCATCTGCTGGTCAGATAGGTGGAAGGGGAACAAAAGAGGGAACAAGAAGAAATGTTATTGAAAGTGAGTGAGTTAAATGAGAAAAGCAGAGCCGAAGAGTTCCAGCGGGCGTTGAGGGAGGAATTTGACAACGTGAGAAGGCAGGACCTGCAAGATGTGTAGGAAGAATGGGAGACATTCAGAGATGCCTTGTTGAGATGTTCGAGAAATGTGTGTGGTGTTCGACGTGTGGGCGGGTGCAGAAGGAAAGAGCTGCGAGTGGTGGAACGCGAGAATCAAACTGACGGTGGCGCAGAAAAGAAGAGCTTTAACATTGAGGAGAACAAAAATACGTTCAGGAAAGAAGTTAAGAGGGTGAGAAAAGGAGAGACCAAAAAGGAGGAGGCGGTGAAAAATAAAACCGGCCAGTTGTTGACGGCAGGTGGTGGTGTACGGAAAAGGTTGGCGGAGTATTTTGATAAATTGTTGAATGTCGAGGATGACAGAGAAGCTGACATTGTTGTTGTGGGTGGTGGTGCGCGGATGCCGGTTTTTGGAGAGAGACTTGTTATGGAAATTACTAGGGAAGGAGTGCAGGAGTCGTTGAAGGTGATGAAAGCTGGGAAAGACCCTGGTTTGGATAGCTATGCGACTGAGTGCCTGAAAAGGGTGGAAGAACGATTGTCAAATGGTTGGTGAGGCTACTGAACATTTGTTTTGTGGCAGGTGTTGTACCAAGTGAGTGGCGCAGTGCCTGCATTATCCCGCTGTATAAGGGCAAAGGAGATTAACATGAATGCTGCAATTTAAGAGGTTGCAGTTTGTTGTGTGTGGTCGGAAAGTTGTATGAGAGAATGCTGATCAAAAGGATTAAAAAATGTACGGATTGCGCAATTGGAAAGAAACAATATTGCTTTAGGAGTGGCTTTTGGTGTGCCGATATGATTTTCGCTGTGAGACAGGTCTGTGAGAAATACCTTGCAAAGGGAGAGGATGTGTTCAGGGCCTTCATGGATCTGGAACAGGCATACAATAGGATTGACAGGGAAGCGCTGTGGAGGGTGTTGCCTTTGTATGGAGTGGGCGGAAAGCCGTTTGAAGCGGTGCAGAGTTTCTATGTTGGCAGTCGAACATGTGTCAGAGTCAGAAGTGAGGCGAGTGATTGGCTTACAGTGAAAGTGGGTCTGAGACGAGGCTGCGTGATGTCTCCCTGGCTGTTCAATTTCTATACGGACGGAGTGGTCAGGGAGGTGAACGCGAGTGTGCTGGGTCGGGGCTTGGAGCTGTTGGAAGCAATTGGGCAGAGTTGGCAGTTGATCTAGTTGCTGTTTGCGGATGATACGGCACTGGTGGCGGATTCAGAGGAGAAGCTATGTAGGCTAGTGTCTGAGTTTGGTAGAGTGTGTGAGAGGAGGAAGCTTCGAGTAAACGTGGGTAATGAGATGCTCGAGGACTGTTGATGCCAGCAGAATAAGTGCCCTCCTAAATGGAGAGTTGTTGGAGGAAGTTCAGTGTTTTAAGTATCTGGGCTCCCATGTAGAGAGGGCTGAACTAGTGGAAACTTGAGGTCAAGTCGCGAGTAAAGGAGGCTTGTAAAGTGTTGGGTTCACTGAAGAGCGTAATTAGCTGCAGGACGTTGGCGATGGAAGCAAAGAGAAGGCATTATGAGGGTGTCGTTGTCCTAATTGTGCTCTACGGAGCTGAGACTTGAGGGGTGAGAGCAGAGGAGAGAAGAAGGTTGAATGTTTTTGAGATGAAATGTTTGAGGAGCATGGTTGGAGTGTCGCTGAGAAATAGGTTCACTAACGACGTGGTTCGAATCAGAACGGAGATGGTGAAGAAGTTAGAGGACAGAGTTAATTCTCGTTAGGTTGCAGTTAGCCACTCTTCTAAATGCTCAAGTTCCTTGTTAATTGAGGCAGTTAATTCGCCTATGGTGTTTGAAGGGATGCAAGTCGATAAGGTACTATAATCATCAAACATTGTGTATTTGTAAAAAAGACGATGCGTTAACTATATCGTTTATAAAATTAAAAATAGCAGGGGCACTAAAATAGAACCTTGAGGAAACACCATGAGTAATATTGAGCGTAGTGGATTGGATTCAGTTTTCCATTACATATTGCTTGCGATTGGACAGATATGAAGTGAACCAATCACTAGCTATTCCTCGTATTCCTTAAGAGCTTAGTTTAGATAATAAGATTAAATGACCAACACAGTCAAAGGCCTTACGAAAGTCGAAGAATAGAGAGAATACAATGTAGTTTGAGTCTATGTTTTTATATAAGTACTGCAGATGATTTAATATAGCTTGAGTTGTATTTTTATTGGCTCCGAAGCCATGCTGGTTTTCATGAAGGATACTGTTAACATTCAGGTAACGGAATAGTTGATTGTGAACTATTTTTTCGTATATTTTGGAAAATTAGGGAATAATTGACACAGATACAGACAGATACAGACACCAGGCCGCATCCCCCAGAAAGGGGGCTGGCCGACGGCAAGGCGCACCTCACACCCTTACACGCTCACACTCACACAACTTAGCCCTTTTGTGCTAAAGGGTCCGGCCGGTAGCCCCTCAACTTACACTCTGGGTCCCGAATGCACCGAGGAATCGTCGTCAGCAG